>CM074085.1:2196957-2260735 GCA_037178815.1 Barbatula barbatula
GAACGTACTGTTTAAAGTGACAGTTATCGTAAAAATAAAACAGGAAACATTTCGTATTTACACGGAACACAAAACAAGATTTCTTTGAAGAACAGTCCCCATTCACTTGCATTGGTTTTGTGTTCATACAATAGAAGCGAATGGCGTGCAGTGCTGTTCGGTTACCAACTTTCTTCAAAGTATCTTCTTGTGTGTTCTGTGGAAGAAAGTCATACAGGATTGAACTGAGTTAAAGATGAAAGAATTGTTACTTTTATTTATATAGCGCGTTTTACAATTTTCATTAGCCGTACATGAAAACATGTTAACTATAAGCAATACTTTAAATAACATACACGCACACCAAAACACACATACAGAGACAGAAGATAAAAAACAATAACACAACCTAAAATGCAACTTAAAGTTATGTAACAAAATATCAAACCGAGTGGCATCTACAAACAGTGACATTTTCTAAACAAATCATGTAAAAATGTGACCTATATCATTGGAAAATTAATCAACATTTTATCAAACCTTTATATTTTAAACAATTGTGTTTATTATGCATGTTAATTTTGACAGCCAACAATTTTGATATTTAAATACTAAAGGTGAGACTTTCTTCGCCAGAAAGTATTTAGTGAAGAGGTTGATGCCCACAAGTGTTACGTCAATGTTCTTATATTCCAGCCAGCCAGTCATTTTTCATGGACGGTTTTTGGAATCTGTCATTTAAAAAACAAGAAATTGCATGTAACTTAATCTATCAGTATGTTAATGATCTCTTTCTCACAAGGAGGTACATCAGTTTGGACCCTGATGATGTCTCCACTAGCCAAAGGTCTGTTCCATCGGGCCATCGACATGAGCGGCTCGTACGTATATAAAGCTTCCCTGGAATCGGCGGAAAGAGACAACTTAAAATTCCTGAAGAACACCGACTGCAAGGATGCCATCTGCCTGAGAGCTCTGAACATCACTCAAGTCCTTCAGGTGAGAAATTTATGGCCAAACTCGTAACCTTCCACAGCGAGGCAGCAGAGGAGTCATGGCTGACTAGCAGCAGCCTCAACCTGCTGGTCTTTTTAATAAATCATCAAACCTCAAACGCCCGCCACATCTGACTGCTGAACACTCAATGAATTGGGGATCAGAAGACATCATGCAGGTTTAAGTGTTGTAAATGCTAGTCAAACACACCAGGAAAGGATTTTTTGGCTGAAATAATGTATCGTCTGTGTGACTCAGGCAGTTCCGTGGCAGGAGTACCCGTCATGGGCAGCTGATGAGCTCACCGATCTTCCAGTGAAGGGCAGATTTGTCGGCCCGGTAGCTGTAGTTGATGGCCATGTTCTTCTAGAGCCTCCGTTTCAGTCGTGGGAGAAGAAGAATGGAATCTATAATGATGTTCCTTTTGTGGTTGGCACAACAGAACAAGAAACTGACTTCAGGTAAACTGCTGCTGCTATTGACGATTAGTTACAATGTAATACATGAAAATCTGAAATATGGTTCGTACAGATATTTCAACGTGTGAATGAATGACAGTCAATGTGAATTTTCTGAACTCTAGTCCTCCTTACAAAAACATCTCAACGTGGACTTGGGGCGACTATCGGTGGTTTGTGACGGGTAAGGTGCTCATAAATGACATTTACACAATAAAACATTATTAATGAGTATTTAGATATTTGTTTTCTCAAACCATTCTTTGTTCCTCCGTTACTCAGAGAAATTGACTCTTTTTGGAGAGGCTGTGACCAGTCAGGCCCTGAAGCTGTATGATAGTTCAGCACCGTGCCCGACCTCTGACCGATGTCCAGAGAGACTCTACACCACCATGACCTCTGACATGAGGGTCACCTGCCCCAATAATGACCTGGCTAAAAGAGCTGCAGGTTCAGATTCCTTTTTTTGTCAAATAATAATGAGGAGATTTTGTTGTTCCGGGAGCTCGGCTGACGGAAACACCCGTGTCCCTGAAGCAAGACTTTCAGACTCATTCTATGCGCCGTCGTTTAGGCTAAGCATTTTTTCACCGACTTTCTTTTAGACCCCGCGACCAAACAGGGGCGCGAGATCTGGACCCGTGAGGTTTTTGACTTAAAAGTGGCCCCTAGTGATCCCAGTATGTCACAAACTACTGTGAGAACAGACTTACACCTTTTGGTAATTGCCATACAGGTAGCATTGTTTAAAGTGAATAACTTTTATGTTACAGTTCAATTACAGGGTGCAACAACTGATATACATAATATGTCAAATATATTTTCTTCTAAATAAACCCTCTAAAATATTTTAAATAATTATAGATATTGATTTTGGAAACTATAGCACAAAATTGTATACAATATATACAAAACACACCATACTGATGCATTTACTTGGAAGAAGATTCATGAATCAGTCAGATAGTGTTTTAATAAAATTCTCGCAATGATTTGTGCGATGTTTTGTGCACACTGTGCCCCCTTAAAAAAATGGGTCCATGACCTTATTCATATGACATATTTTACTGCAGTCAGTTTTAAAAGAAATATTTTCTCAAATATTTGATGTTAATTTGTATTCCAGGAGCTTTAAAAAGCCCAGTGTACCGCTATCTAGTGACTTACACGCCATCGCGACAAGTGAACACCTCCAGTTGGCTCCCATTCCCCAGTCGCTTTGCCTTTCATCTTCTGGACAGCCTGGCCTTCTTCGGGGGTCTTGAAATGGTGATGGGAACTCTGTCACCTGCTGATATTAACTTCCAGGAAGTGGTCACCAAGTATTTCCTCCATTTTGCCAAAGAAGGTAAGGAATTATCTATTTTATATTTATTCTAAATCATGTCTGTTTACTCAGTAAGTCTACATGTTTGAATATTTTGTACTAAGCTTATATATAAAAAACTATTTGTTTATTTATTTAGTCTGTAAGTTACTTTTTAATTTTGTGATTTGTATTACAATTAGTTTTTTAAATATTTGAAGTCAGTTATAAGAACTCATATAAGAAAATCATGTTTTGTTATTGTTATCATGTTTTAATTGCGTTGCATTATGTGAGTTAGCTGTGACTTATTATTACTCAATAAGAGTGTTTACATTATATATGTTTGTGAATTGTGCATATTAATTTTGTATTTATATACACATACATACATACATACATACATATAAGAAAAATATCAAATGTATAAAAGACGAATAAGCGTAATTATAAATATATAATTTCAATGAGTTAATATAAATAAATAAATACAAATATAAATGTAAATATTTCCTAAATGTATATAAACATGTATGTGTATCTTTTTGTGTTTATATATGCAAAATGAATTTGCACATTACTCAGACATGTTTTGTGTAAACACAAACTTTTATTCTGGATCCGATTAATCACAATTAAAGACTTGACAACCCCAAGTATTTTTTTTTTTTTTTGTTTGTTTCAAGTAATGTTAAATTTTTTCACATTTTTTCAAGTCTTGTTCATAATATTCTTAAACCAAACATATCCTGACAGGTAAGATGCCCGAGGAGTGGCCTGAATATCCATCACAAACTGCAATTCTAGGGAAAAACGTTTCTTTCACAATGAGTTACTCCGGCCAGCGGTGTGACCTGTGGGAGGAGAACGGCTTCTACTCATACGCCTGGATTAACTGAACCACATAATCATCTGAGTTATCGACCCGTCCAGCACACTTTACTCTGTCTGTGTCACATGAGCGAAGCTTGATTGTGTGATTGTGGTGAAGTATTGATACACTGAAAAATACTTTTCTGAGCAGAGAACGCATTTGCCTGCAGTTATTTGCACCTTGTGGAAAATACATTCCCATGGGAAAGGAAAGTGACAAATGAAATCTCTTTAATATGTAAACATATGAAATTGTTTCTCCTACACAGCAACGAGATGAAATGGATCTTTCTTAAGGGAAAAAAGACCCCACTTATCTCGCATGTGTATCCTCTAGAGAGGAGATCTCAAGAATGACTCAAACTGTACTCGGGTTTGACGTAGTCACCAATGGAAAGTACAAAAACAAGTTTCAAGTTAAAGGGATGGTGCACACAAATTCTGTCATTATTTATTTGCGCTCATTTTGTCAAAACCTGTATGTGAGACTTATTTTGTGGAGCAAAATGACATGAGGGCGAGTAGGTGATGACAAATAAGATTTCCATTGTCTCCTGAGCTATAAATGAGCAATATTTTGAACAGTGAGATTTTATAACTCTTAGTTACTTTACAAAACGGAGACAGAAATTGAACGGAATTAACTTTATTTAGGTTATTCCTGGGATGTTTCACTTATCAGCACTATAAACGATTTTAAACTCACTCTAAATACTCTAAACCTGTTATTCTTTTATTGTTTGATTAAATAAATCTAAAGCTTTAACACGAGAACAAAGGGACGCATTTAGCATCTCTCTGATCACCTCCTCTCAATTTAACTGCTATGCAAATAACACTGGAGGACGGTTTACATATTGATCTTTTGTTTGTGTGGTGATGTCGTAGATCCACTATAGTGATGTAATAAATAAAGGTGACTTATGTGCATTTATCTGTGATCAAAGGGTTTTTTAGGGAGTCTCTGGCATCGAGACCATTGAACGCTGTCAAGCTAAACTCATCCACGGTCAGTGGACGTCATGATATGGTCACGCAAGTCTTGAATCAAAGAAAACTGCGTTATTGTGGGGATTTTAATCTTTATTCACACAGTTCTCAATAGATTCTTCTCAACGGGCTACAATAAATAGCTTTTTAATCCAGGCAGCTGTCACGACTGATGTTCTTTATTGTCAAATGTAGGGATACAAATGGACAGCCAGACAACGTACGAAGAGTATTAAAACAAAATATAATATTCCAAGATGTCCTCCTACAACCCCGAACAAGGACAAGTTGTATTGTTTGAATGCATGTACTAGGAAACAGTACTCCACATGCACACTACCCGACTATTTCACTAAAACTGGTCACTTTGAAATAAAAAAAATGGCTGTTGACACTCATTTTAATAAATTAAGTATATACTTCATGTTTGAAGTGAAGTGTGTAATGTGAGCACTATTAACGACTGTTTTCTAACACTGCCTCATCTTCCATGCATGTTATAATGTCCATATTAAATCTGGCCGGGTCACATCTTAGACTGTAGATCCATTTGGTACCACAAAAATAAATTACACACTTAATAACTGTAAATCTCAAATCAGTTTGGTTCTGCTTCTTGCTAATTTGGGGAATGCTGGGATTAATAACATACGGCACCAGTGTCTTCTACCTGTGCTGGCATGCAAAACAAACACGGTTGTTTAAATACACCTGTCCAAAAAAAGACCCACAACAGCGATGAATTCCCAGGTAGCACTGCTGCATCCACAAACCAAGAAATGGCCGTTGACATGCCAGGACATATTGCACAATATTAACTTTATTTTAACATCACTTAAAATTCAACTTTATGATGTCAAGACGTCTTATGCAGAGCAACTAAACCGGTCACCCATAATCATAGTCGCCAAATGTAAAATCATGTTAAAAATCTAAAAGTAAAATATTCAAAAAGTATAAATATACCATATGGGGATGTTCACCAAATGTACGTCTTAATCGTAAATTGTTAAAATACAATAAAAAGCAATGAAAACATGTGAGAGCTAGCAAATGCAGTTGTACATTTAATTCAAGGAAGAATACTTTTCAAACCCATAACTACTTGAAATCAAAGACCAAACATGGCGTAGAAAACAGGACTGTTGAGTAAAACAGCATGAACCGCGATTCCAAACTTTACACTCCCAGTGCTCCGGGTATCTGAAAACAAAACACGTCTTCAAAATAAACATTAAAATACTGTCAGGAGAAAGTGTGCAGTGGTCGGGAGAGAAAGAGGCGCTTCCATGCCTTCGTCTTCCTCTTGGATTTATGTTTTTAGGTAAGACCAGATCCAATCAGCAGTGAGGTGTGTCCTGTTTGATGCAACGTCCATATCAGTCTAATGCAGTTCTCTCAGTAAGCGCCATAGCGATCCTGAAACAGACGATAAGTTGATAAAGCTGACGCTGACACATTAAACGGGATTTGTGGTGTAGTGTGTGATGTCAGGTGCAGTCACCTGAATGGTGTTCATAACCCCGTTAGCCAGCACTGCCATTTTCCCAGCGACCGTTTTCACACCTTGCTTGAACTGGGCAATGTCTGGACCAGAGGGAAGCACGCTGTCATAACCCGATGATCCTACAGGTACAACAGTCAACGTTAAACTTTTACATCATATTTTTGGTCATGTGAGTGATTTACATATTCGAATGAAGCTTATCCGATGTTAACCTGCGGAACGGACGCTGCCGTCACCAAACAAATCAGCAGAGCTGATGGAGGTGCTTCCAGACATGCCCTCCAGACGAGTCTTTGCCTCATACTGGTAAAGATAAAAAACATCCTTAGAATGGAGTAGTGCCAAATAAAATATCGTAATGACCTTTGGCGCTCTTGGCCACACGGTACCTCCGGGTTGCTCTCGCGGCCAAAGAACATGTCGGATGAGATGGCTTTAGCGTTGGAGAACTTCTGTCGGGCTTCACTGGACTCTGCGACTGGCACAGAAACCTCATGCTTCCGTCGGCTAGGCAACCTGAGAGGGCACATCGTTAAATCCGGTACAAAACGATTGACTCCAAATTGAATAATAACAAGATTCACGATAGCAGAATGACAGACCTTTCTCCAATTGGTTGGATGCTTGAGATGGTGACCTCACTGTCTTTAGGCTCGTCCTTCTCCAGAGCCCAGGAGGAGAAAGATGATCCGGTATCACTGTCCCACCGTGACCCAAAGCTGTCTCCTGATGTGAAAGGGTTATCCTTGTACCTGAAATGACAAAATTATTTCCATGCTTCATTCTACTTGACTTACAGATCATCTTATATATCACACAACTTCCAATGACAAACATACTTTGGTGGTCCAGAGGCAAACCCCGGCTCATCAAACATGTCCAGCTTGGTACGGGTGGAGGATTTGACCCCCACCGGGGTCTCCTGCTCGATCACCTGCATTTCGGCCATCACGGAGTGAGATACGGCACTGAAAGTGAATCAAGGGTACCAAAATAACGTTAGATCTCATCTTGTTAATTTCAAGACAGGGAAATTAACATTACATATGGCAGCTTGGCACACAGGCTAACTCAACCCAGCACTTATGAAAAGGTGATGTCACACACAGGGTGATCATGTTTTGGATTAATTCATTTGCCAGAGTAACGTAATAAAGTTGACTGTGTCTTTACCTCCTGTTGCCGAATCCCATGCCCAACCTCTCCGCCTGCTCTTTTTTCTTCCCCTCCATGTTCTTGAGCTTCTTTTCCTCAATCTTTCTGTCGATCTCTAGCTCTTTGTAGGCCAGTCTCATAGAGGCCACTCTGTGAGTAACAGCGGAACATGATCAGTACATCTGACTGCAGCATCAGATGGCCGAGGTTTGACCATTCAATCATTCAAAGGGATGCGACTCACATGGACTCCTCGGCTTGTTTCTTGGTCTCGACAGCCTGTTCCTCTCGCATCTTTTCAGTCAGCTGGGCCTGTTTCTCCACCTCGCTGAAGCTCTTGCTGCTCACTTTCTGGGCACCTAGACCCTTTTTAGCTCCAAGCTGATGAAAAAAACAGATACGACTTATCTTCATTGTTAAGCTCCACTGAACACGTTTAAAACACCAGATTTAAATTATTGCTCTTGATTTTTCATCTAATGAATATTCCGTGTTGTAAACCTGACACCTACTGGTAAAAGCTTAGTATTGCAGGATCAGGTATCCAGGTGATGGCCAGCACTACATTGTTAACTTACCCCTTTCTTTGCTGTGATTGGCTTTTTCTTCCCAATGATGGAGGGTTTCACTTCTGAAAACAAACAGAAATACTAGTCAGAAAAACGCGTTATTCTAGAGAATATAGTCATGTTTAGATCATTGGTGCATTGCGAGGGAGGAATCATCAAAATCATGCCGGCAAAGCTGGAGGGAGGCAAGAGATCCCACCTACACACAAACATTCACATTATTAAAGCAAGAGAGGTGATGATATGCAACTTGCTGGTTGGCTGCAGGTGGGTTTGGGGGGAGGGACGCTCTCACACACGGCATTTGATTGGACAAAAATTGGTGACGTGCAAGATCAGTCATCTGTACTTTGATTATCTTTTGCTAAATTAAAGCAGCTAACCTGCCCAGAACAGTACGAACATACTGGATTAAACCCCGGATGTCCAATAGCAAGTTAACCCTTAAAGTTGTCCGAGTTAAAGGTGTCCTGAACTGGCTGTTTTTATTCTGTATACTGTTGTCTGAGGTCTAAACATGCAAATCAATAAGTAATAGGCCATTTTCTACATTGGTTTTGAGGCCGGCTAAATAAACACTCAGTTTTTATGGGCGGGCCGCAATGAAGACTTGGAAGTAAGCGCCCACTGCTATGATTGAATAATTGTTCCAAAAGACAGCAGTGTGCCATGTGATGTACATTTCTGTACGCTTAGTTGGAGAGGTCTATAAACTTGGTTAGACACGTAGGTTACACATAACAAGGAAATACAAATCGATCTCTAACAAACCAATAGTCACGCATCATAGATATATTTGATTCCGGTAGGATTTTGGTCGATCTAAATAACAATAACAGTGAAAGAAGTCCTCACTTTTGCACATGTGACACTGGGCTAGCTGGGTTGCCAGATCTTCACATAAAAAAATGAGCAAATAAAGACGAAAACCAACCTTAAAATGCAAATTGTTTAGATATTTTATAAGATCAAAAAAAATATTAATAAAAATCGCAAAATCTGCAACAGACCATTTATTAACTCCAGAGGATTTTTGATCTAAAACCAAACAACAAGCGCTTCATAATAACGAACATGGCAACTAAGATCACATCGCATAAGCTGACGGACAAAACAAATCTTTAGCCAAGAAATGTCGCTATGGTTACCAATTTGTCTATCATCGCAAATGCGAGTGTGTACTATGTATGACTAAAGTCGCTCGCGAAACAGTGGGCGGGGCTAGAGAAGTAGTGTTTGATATTCTTCTGTGGGGGTGGTTTCAACCTATCACAGGACCTGGCGTTCGCCGGGTCTGGTGTCAATAAAAGTTGTCATTTCAGTAACAAGGATGACTACAGTTCTGACACTTACAGGATGTTGGTTTGAATACGATGAGCTTTTATATAACAAAAGCTCAAGTTAAGATCGGTTTCTTAATTCATGACACCTTTAAATGAACCCTATAGATTAAACAAAAATAGTTTTTTTCAACCTTTCATTAAATTATTGTATCTACTGTAATGGCAGGCATAAAAGGTGATCAGCTGTGCAGTGATATAAAAAGAGGAAGGGGTGGGGTCAAAGCTGCACAATAGCTCCAATCAGGTGTCAGTCAAGCACAGAACCATGCTGCAACTTTCCCATCAGCCAATAGGCAACCGGCCATTTCAAAATAACTCACGATCATCTTTAGGAGTTCGTGACTCTTCAGATGCCAATCTCATTGAGTTTTCTACATTAACAGAACAGACAGAGGCATTAATGAGAATAGATGCCCCGACATCTATACCAAAGTAAGCCGATTTATTTCATTAGGATGCTTATAGAAATTTCCTGGCAAGTCCTTGAGCTTGACTTTTTTATGGGACACATTAACATCTCAAAATGATCACTATGGGGGTGAATGGAAAATATATGGGGATGTTGTGATGACAGCGACATGCATTCCGTCTGACCGCGCTCTCTCTTTCACACACAACTGGGGTAAACAATCACCTATTGTGGCTTTAGGACTCGTGCTCAGGCCTTCAATGCTCGGACCCTCTTCAGGCTCTGGATCACATGGACATGAAGATTTTAAATCAGATTAAATGACAACAGAAGATCATGTTTGTATGACAGAGACAATGTGTTTGTTTAAATAAGCATGTGTTGAGATGTGGAGAAGTTTCCTCACGGGTACTCGCAGTCTCAAAATTCTTAAGTGTGTTCTGCTCCAGTTGAGGGGAGATTGTTACGGCTCCGTTCTGATCAGTTAGGGAGGGTGATGCCATATCCCAGCTGTTGGCAGGCTGCAGGTACAATAACAATAGTTCACATTATCCAAAACCTCTCTTTATTATAAAGCAATACAAATGTGGCGCACTGTCCCTTTAAAACTCTAGCTGACCCTTTTTGATTGCAAAATGCATCACGGTGTTCCTATAAATAAACTGAATATGATTTTGACAATATTATTTTAACTATCATATTTTCAAAAGGTGGTCTTTGTGGGCCGTTGAGAAGAGATAGAACAGAAAACCTAGTTTTCCATGATATGACCCCTTTAAACATAAAACCAGGTGTTTACAAGAATACCTTTGTGTCCTACCTGTGTGTGCTCATCAAAAAAGTCAGTCTCTTTCTTCTCTGAATGTGATGGTTGAGCACAGCCCGGGTTGTCAATCCACAGCTGATGAAAAAACAATAAAGAGATGTGATGAAGCTCAAGGTTTTGAATGCAGCGCTGAAGACACTGGGTGTCTGAGAGGATTGCACAACCTGCTAGTGTGGGAAAGTAAAGCTAAGAACACTGCTGTAACGTGGAGTTTGTTCAATGACACTCCAGTTCAAAGTTCACAAACGCAGCTGCACACAGAGGCAACAGAAAGCAAACCGTGAAATTACACAATACGTGCTATGAACTGCAATGCCAAACCAAATGTTTTCCTTTTTTTATTCATAGGTACCCATAATAAATGTAACAAATGCTCCCGAATGTACGTATACTCACGTCAGTGCCATATTTGGAGAGCGCGGCGTTGGCGAGCTGCCGAATCTTCTCTCTGTACATCTGAGCCGCACGACTGTTATATTTTGCATTGGTGTCGTTGGTGGTACAGCCGTGCTGACGGAAAAACGCCATCTGTGCCGAAATAAGAAATATTGATGATGTATTTGAAGTGTTAAACTTATTATGCATGTGATCAAGGGGCAGATAAGAAGAACTTACCGCGTTGGCATTACCTCCAACCTGCATACATCTCAACTGAAACCAGCTCCAGTTGGAATCCAGCTCTGTGGATCTAAAACGAGTTTGGCCATTTATTAGAATTTCAGAGATAATAATAGAGAAGTAAACAACACACCCAAAAAATAAACGGTAGTAGACATGTGCAATTAAGATAAGTGTCAACATTCTAAACCACAAGAAAGTCCTGTTGCGCAAGAACAAATTCCAAAATGAAGAATGACAACCATTCGCGTGGCATCATAATATAATAAAAGAGGTCGTTGACAATAGACAGACCTGATGAAGCTCAAGTGCACTCCCAATGAGCGATGAATCCCAGAACAGTCAATGCACAGAAAAACGCCATATGGAATACTAGCCCAGCTCGGATTCTTAGCAGCACAGTCAAAGCAAGCCTAAGAAAACAACACAGATCGATCAAAATATACCTTTAGATGATATTTTCATATGGTTTCTGGTTAAGGTCTGTATATTTAACACAGAGCGACTTCTGTCCAAGTTAAGTATAAACAGAAGACATGTGCTGGTTTCAGAAGCTTTACTTTCATTTTCTTTTTTATTGTAATATAATATCATTTTGCCAGGTTTTCAATGACGGTTCAGCGGCGACAACATAAACCTTACGTGGCCCACACGTAACTTCCGGTAGACCTCCGCAAAGAATAAATTACCGTCGAGAATGTAACACTATTAATATAATATCAATTATTAATATAAAGTGAACTTCGGTCCGATACGTTTTTTAAATGCCTAAAATAAACCCGAAGACCATCTGGTAGAAAAGTATATACTTTCTGTACACTGAGAATATTTGATAACATGCTTTAACACTTATACGTCCGTATCAGCTGAAATGTGTATCAAACGTGATATAATATTGAAGACATAAACAGTCTGAAAACATTCAATGAAAAGACACAGGAAACAAAGTTCAAACGATATGGGTTATCTAACAATGACATAGTGAAATACACATTCATACACATTATATATATATATATATATATATATATATATATATATATAACCGGACATCTTTGGAACAGATGTTATCGCCAGTACATTAGAGAGGTGAGTAATGTTCCAGCGTCACTGCGTCATTCTCACATAATAAACAACAGCGGTAAACAGGAGCATCACTCGTTTCTTACAAGACAGCAGGTCCCTATATTCTTAATAGTCGCCTGTTATATTGTTTTAACGCGTTATGTTGGCTGTAACGTAAATGCATGACTGATGAAACAGACAGGCCCCGTCGCATCGGCAAACAAATGACACGTAATCCCATTTAAAACACACGTGCTCGTGTCTCGAAATAGGTTATAATGATAACGAATGCGGTCAATGATATATTTTAGTAGGATTTCTAGTGTTACCTTATTAGTGGGAACGGAGCGCAGTCGTTTAAAAATTGTGAGAATTTCTGTCTTGTTCGGTTCCGACGCCATCTTGCCAACTGAGCAGAGTAACAACAGAAACCACAGAGAACATTAAATCACACACTACGGAAAAGGTATTTTACAAATTAAAAGTCTGTCCGAACGGGTTTTAAATATTGATATAACCGCACGTGTTAAATAAACACGTTATGGTTATTATACTATTACACTGTGTAATATTAGCAGTTAATTCTATTATTACAGATTCAGTTTAAACGTACGACAACACATACATAATAAAAGTCAGAGGGGCTTTAAAAACATATTGATCTGATAATTCATTGGCTTACGAGATGTATATTAAACAGAGCAGGGAAGATATTTTTAGCAATGTGTATTTATAAATACAAAATATTTAGACACCGGCTGGCAACCCTCGATCACATGACAAGTTGGGAACTCCGCCGGAAGTTGCGACACTTCCTCTTAGTGGCACTGACGTGTCTGATCGTGGATTTTGAAGGCAGGTACAGCACGTAGCAGTACGCACAGTATCTCCTGAAGCGCAGGGGGACCGCGGAGATCATATTTATTTTTACACGTTTTTAACCGTCAGTGTTTGTTCTGTTCCTCGTAGTTGCGGGTTCATCGGTGTTTGGTAGAGATGCTGGACTTCTTCGCCATCTTCAGTAAGGGGGGGATCGTGTTGTGGTGTTTTCAGGGAGCCGGGGTCACGGAATCCTTCACCGGGCCTGTCAACGCTCTCATCCGCTCCGTCATCCTCCAGGTGAGACACGCTGGACGTGTCGTCGGGTCACTTACAGATCAGTAATGCAGATGTTAACGTTAGATCAGCTGTAGGCTGACAGATGTCACGTGGCACAGCAAACACACTTGTTTGAGTATGATGGTGTAGGTTACTATGGGGTCTGTAAAATGAGATATTTGTTGATGAAATTAAAGTACATTAGATGGTGTTTGATGTGGTGCTAAAGTTTTTACAGCAGGCTGTGGATTAAAGTTGATTTATCATGAAAATAATAAGATTTATTATTATTATAAGGAAAGTAATATCATATATTTTGTTAGTTTATTACTGCGTGCAGGAATATTTGTCGGTTATCTTAAAGAAAATAGAGTAGACCATTTCAAGTTACATTAAATAAAGAAAAGTTGCAGACAAAAATGACATGTGTATATATCTCTCTATATATATATATATATATATATAGATATATATACGGTTTAATGTAAAACATTGTAAAATCCATATTTAAAGGAATAGCTCGATCAAAAATAAGTTTTGTCATCATTCCCGAATGCTTTTTCTTTTTTGTGGGACCACGTTCTGAGCCTTTTTAGGCTTCAAAAGGATGCAAATCTCTATAAAGCTAGGTGACCCATAAATGATCTATACATCATCAGAAAGCACAATATTTGGGAGAGAGATCTGAAATCTGAGGGTGCCTGCAGAAGAAATGAAAGTATTGAGAAAATCACCTTTAAAGTTGTCCATCAGAGGTGCTGTAGCAGGTCGTTGTTAAGAAGAAACAGGTTTTTTTTCAAGGCTCTCTGTTGGCCTACTGCTGTTATGACTTTGCGGAGAGAAAATGAACCTGAAAGCTGAAATTCTAAGCTTAACATAGACACCTAACCTGAGTGTGTTATTCCCCAAGAGCGGACAGCAGCGAGCAAAGTTTGTAGACGTATGTCTGGACATTTTTGTTTGCGAATTTGCTGGATCCACTCACAAAAATAACGTTTTGATATTTAGGGTAGGAAATTTACAAAATATATTCATGTAACATGATCTTTACTATCCTAGTTATTTTTTTGTATTTATCATTTTGACCCGTACAATGTTTAGTTTGCTATTTCTTGCAAATATACCCGTGTTATTTAAGACTTGTGTTGTTGTCCATGGGCACATATTTCATAAAGATATACCAAAGTAATTGTGGAGATTTAATTAAACTATGGTGGTCTTAAAAAGTGCCAAGGTTTCGTCTTTAAGATTGACTTGATATACGGTATTTGCAAATGAATTGTTTTTTGCAGGAGAGGAGTGGGAATAACTCATTTACTCACAATGCCCTGAGTCTTAAATACAAGCTGGACAATGAGTTTGAACTTGTGTTTGTGGTGAGTGTTTACCGTCCGTCTTACATGAAGATAAGCTGATTCGTCATTGCATGACTGATCGTGCGGCTCTGTTCCTTTAGGTGGGTTTTCAAAAGATCCTGACGCTGACGTATGTGGACAAATTTATAGATGACGTCCAGCTTCACTTTAGAGATCGATACAAGAATGAGCTTGAGTTGAGAGGTGCCCTGAAGTTTCTGCTCCATAACTTTGAGTTTGGAGATGACTTCCACCAACTTCTAAGGTTAGTCTCTGGAAGACAATTAGTATTTTTTCATATATATATATACGTAATACAGTTGAAGTGATCGTTCACCCAAGAATGGAAGTTTTGTCATCATTTACTCGACCACTTATCATTAAAGGTTGGTGACCCGAACAGAGCTGGCCCCTATTGCCTTCTATTGTATGGACCCCAAACCAATGCAAGTGAATGGGGGCCAGTTAACGTTTTTCAAAATATCTTCTTTTGTGTTCTGTGGTAGTCATACAGGTTTGAAATGACAAGAGGATGATTAAATAAGTAACTAAGTTTTTGGGTGAACTATCACTTGGAAATAGCTTGCAAAACCTGCAATAAATAGTTGCAATAAAAAAAATGTTGCAATAAATGACAAAAATAATATGCAACAATAAAATCTAAACAGAAATGTAACTGGGTGTTGTTTTAGGGAGGCGGAGGAGAGCAGCAGAGCCAAGGCCACTGTCTCTATGAGGACTTTCAATGAGTCTCAGAAGTCCCAGAAAACTGTGAAGTCTATGATTGAGACAAAAGATGGAGATAAAAGCAAAGAGCAAGGTGGCAAGAAATCCAAAAACGCCAAAAAAGAAGGTGAGACTTCAGATTGTTACTGAGTAACACATCACATCTCGATCTGTTCAATTTCCAAATGTTTTTCTGCGTTTTTCTTGTCAGTTGAAACAAGGGTTGATCAGCCTAAGGCTTCCCCGCAGACCGCCGCGAAAAAGACCGCGGAGAACGGATTCGAGGCTCTGACCCAAGTGGAGATTATTGAGAAGAACCGTGCCAAGTTCATCAGCAAGCAGTTAGGTGGAGGAAAACCAGAAAAGACCAGGTGTGAGACTTTATGCTCCTCTCGGATTGCAAATGAAGGCCTACATTCAAACCTATAAATGACAAAGTATTACAAAAGTTCGTTTTTGTTTCCCACAATATGTCAAGTCATGGTTACGATTAGCCGACTGCCATTTAATCGCCTGGTCATAACTTATTTTCACAGTAAGTCCCCTAAACCCCTGAAGCCAAAGGGGAAGGTGAAACGTGTGTGGGACTTGGGTGGAAAAAACCTTGGAGAGCTGGACTACAGTGGAACCAACGGCGACAACTCCATTGATGCACAAAACCAAGACAAGGAAACCCCAGTTGATCCAGTATGTAACCATTTAAAACCTGTATATGACTCTTGGTGAAGCACAAAAGAAGATATTTTGAGGAATGTCTCGGTGGTTTTGTGTCCACACAATGGCGGTCTATGGGGGCCAATGTTGTGTGGTTCCCAACGTTCTTCAAAATATGTATTGTGTTCTGCAGAAGAAGTCATACATTAATATCACACTTTGATCTCTGTGGCAGCTGATCCAGGTGGATTCAATGAAAGGTGACCTGCGAGGGGTAGATTATGAGTCCTCAGATGAAGAGGAAGATGATGATGATGAAGAAGAAGAGGAGGAGGAGGTGGAGGAGAAGAAGAAGAGAGTTGTGGTGGCAAACACTAACAAGAAGGGGTGATTATTCCTTTACCTTCTTTAATGTATCGTACCAACACCGCCTCAATAATGAAACCTCCAGATAAAGTTTGGGTCATTTATCTTGGTGCATTTGTGTTTTTTAGGGCTAAGAAGGGGGGTTTTGGGGGAATGTTTGGGATGCTGAAAGGTCTGGTGGGATCTAAGAACCTGACTGAGGACGACATGATGCCAGTACTGGACAAGATGAGAGACCATCTTATCGGTATGACGTCACACTTCTATATTATTTTTTTATCAATTTGAAACAGTGTGTGTTTGGCTATTTTAATAGATTGAAAAGTAGGTTTTTGTATACTTTTATACCAAACAGCACACAATTTAACCACTGTTGTTGGTTTTTAAGCCAAGAATGTAGCAGCTGAAATATCCTCCCAGCTCTGTGATTCCGTGGCCAAAAAACTGGAAGGCAAAGTCATGGGCACTTTCACCAGTGAGTACTCCACACATCGTCTTCATGCATATAAATCAGCACATTCTTCTTAATCTCATTTCGTCTCCAGCTGTGGCCTCTACGGTAAAGCAATCGCTTCAGGACTCGCTGGTGCAGATCCTGCAGCCTAAGCGTCGCGTGGACATCTTGCGGGACGTGCTGGAGGCTCGTTCCCAGCGCAAACCTTTCGTCATCACCTTTTGTGGGGTAAACGGCGTTGGGAAGTCCACCAACCTCGCCAAGGTCGACCGCTGAACGCAGACTCATTACTTCGGTTTGTTAAATGAATCATCCTTAGCAGCATGTGATGTTGTATCGGTACAGATCTCCTATTGGCTGATCGAGAACGGCTTCACGGTGCTCATCGCCGCCTGTGACACCTTCCGTGCGGGTGCCGTGGAGCAGCTGAGGACTCATCAGCGCCGTCTGAACTCGCTGCACCCTCCTGAGAAACACGGAGGGCGGTCTGCTGTGGAGCTCTTTGAAAAGGGGTACGGCAAAGATGCGGCCGGGATCGCCATGGAAGCCATCGCCTTCGGTAACCGCTCGCGTTATTTTGAGTGGTTGAATGCTTGCTTTAGAGTTTACACAGATTAATAGTTAATGTCTTTCTTTTAATTCGGTGGTGTCCGCAGCTCGTAACCAGGGCTTCGAGGTAGTGCTGATCGACACAGCTGGCCGTATGCAGGATAACGCCCCTCTCATGACCGCACTGGCTAAATTGATAGCGGTCAATAATCCAGACCTGGTTCTGTTTGTGGGAGAAGCACTAGTGGGCAACGAGGCCGTGGATCAGCTGGTGGGTTTTAGCTCTAGTGTTATGTCAGAATCATTTATGTCAAATTTCTACCAATAACTTTTGTTAAGGGCTCTGGTGAAAACAATGCTAAAATGATAAAACGGTTAAATAAAAAAAAATATAAAAGAAATAATAAGGGGTGTAACTCATTTAGAAGGTCACAATAGTTTTATATGTACTGTACAAAAATGATGGAATCTAGAGAAATCAGGCAGATGCTGCTTACATTGAGATTTTAGTACTTTGTTGGTCATCACCGTTGAATATTCAAAGTTAATTCTGTGAACTTCCTCACAGAAGACCAGATTAATATAAAGACAACAATATTTTTCATGCATATTACAATTGTTCTACCTACATGATCTAGAAAAGCAGTGTAATCTACACAACCGGTCAAAAGTTTGAGAACACTTAAGTCAAATTCATTATCTAAAGAAATTGATCTGAAGGTGTGTGCTTGAATGTCTGAAGGTTTGTAGACAAAATGCAACTGTGCAAATATACACTTTTGTCAGTACAAACAAATATTTGTTTATATATATATATATATATATATATATATATATATAAATTGAAAAAGAGCAGAGAGTGAGAACACAGAATAGATGGGAACTATCTGCTTAAGAAAAGGCCTAGAGAACATTTTAGCAAACTCTTGGCAAAAGGTGACTTGTTTTATTCAGTTTATTCATTTTCTTATTCACACCATAATTCAGATAGTTCCCTTTGTGTTATTCCACAGTTTTGATAAGCTTACAATCTCTTCTAAAACGTGGAAGAATATGAATAAGAGAATAAGGGTTATTAAACTTTTGACCGGTAGTGTATAAAGTCTGAAACGTATATGAAACACATTACATTTTCAATGTGTGAATATTGCTAGTACATAAATGAAATGACATGTCTTGTTGTAGGTTAAATTTAATCAAGCTCTGGCTGATCATTCCAAGACTGACAAAGCCAGACTGATTGATGGCATCGTTCTTACCAAATTTGACACCATCGATGACAAGGTAAGAAAAGATCCAGAAATCAATCTATCACACGATCACTTTTAAATATGTCTTTTTATATACTTCATTTTAAAATCCATTACATTCATTTCAAGGATTTACAACCTTGTGTAAGGTGTTTAAAGGGATAGTGGCCCAAAATTGAGAATTATTTGATCATTTATTCACCATCTTGTCATTTCAAAACCGTATGACTTTTTATGCCGCAGAACACAAAAGAAGATATTTGAAGGAACTTTGGTAACCAAACAAAAGTGGTACCCATTGACCGTGTCCATACAATAGAAATAAAGGGGTACTGCCGTTGTTCGGTTACAAATATTCTACAAAATATCTTCAAAATAAAGTCATACAGGTTTGAAATGACATGAGGGTGAGTGAATGATAAAGGAACTCCGTCGCTCCATGAAAGATCCATAATAATCAAATCATTAAGAAAAACTGGTTATTCAGATGTTTTCCATGTTCTCTGTAGGTTGGCGCTGCCATCTCCATGACCTACATCACGGGTCAGCCCATCGTGTTTGTTGGCACCGGGCAGACGTACAGCGATCTGCGCAGCCTCAACGCCAGGGCCGTGGTCAGCGCTCTCATGAAGGCCTGAGCAGCACACGTGCTCATCTACACAGCAGAGCTTCAGAGCCGCTTCTGGAGGTCAAGCAACTTCCACGTTTTTGCTACAGACTAGATCTTGTGACCCCGACTCGGCTTACCTTGAATGCAGTCATGCCTACTTGTCGATGTGTTTTTTTGCTGTCCCACACATTTAAATAACTGAAATTCAGTTCACATAATTTCCTAGTAAGGATCCTTATTGTGTTTCGTCAGAAAAGTGTTTGTAATTCAATTGAACGAGTAGCATTCGCCTCTGGACCAACCTCATCGTACCTCTTTTGATTGACATGCCACGTAGCCAATCGGAAAAGCAGCGATGTCCTACAGATCTGTCCATATGGTCATTCACAGGAGCTTCTTCTGAGCTCCACACTATCTGTGAAGTGATAAAAGATTTTTCAGTTCACATCGCTGTACTCATGTTCCCACCCGGATGAACAGAAACGGGGCGGGATTCATGTTATAAGAGAGGTATCATGTATTTTGTCTACTTTTAATTTGATTGCTGTATGTAAATGAGATTTACAAGACAGTCTGCTCCCCGAACTGTTGTTTTCATGAATTCACAACCATAGTGCCTCAATCCCATGATGCACTGCTCCCGCAACAGGGATGTGTTCTGTTTGTCCTGATACTTTATTTCCAAACCTGTACAGAACGTTACAAATGCTGCCTTTTCTCATTCTTCCCACGCATACGATGATCTTTTTCATTGTTTCTTCTCTGGATATGAAGGGTATTAAAGTAGTTTGGCAAAAGCGTGAAGGCCAAGGTCTGCCAAGAAGTCGTACACTTATTTTAGAAACCCAAATGGTCTCCGTTTCCCCCTCTCTTATTTATGATGTCCTAAACCCATCAATACTCACCAGAAATATGGCCGTCTTGATTTCTCAATGCTTTGCATACCACGTCAAAGCCCTACAAAAGAGCTTTTTATTTTCTGATTCCATTCTTTTAGAAGTCAGTTCTTATTTCTCCTGCACATCATGTTAATTTGCGCTAGCACAAAGGCAAGACTGGAAAGATGCGTTGTATGAGAATGTGTAATGTTTCCTAAATAAAGCTGCTGTAATGCCTGCGATTTCTCATGTTTTGGGTCTGTTATAGCAATAAGACGCCCTAAATAATAATATATTTAGGACCTTGAATAAATGATGGAGTGTATCAAGCGCGATACATTCCCTGACACGATATGTAATTTTATACTTTTTAATTCTTCACCCTCGTGTTATTTCAAACCTGTATGACTCTGCAGAATATAAAATATATTTTGTAGAACGTTGGCACGTTGCTCCCCATTGACTTCCCCTGTATGGACACAAAACCACTGAGACGTCTCAAAATATCTTGCGTTCCACAGAATTACGTGTCATATACAGGTTTTAAAGCACATTGGACTGAATAAATGACTGATTTACAACTCCTTTGGTCAAACTAAATGTTTTTGCAGTACTTGCAACAATTCTTCCTGATAATAACGACAGCAGCACATTTAGTATGAAACAGAAGATTTATTTTAAAATAGCATTTAAATACCTTAAGACATTTCTGGACAGAGATGACAACAGCTGATCACTGTAGTAAAGTACAAAAGTTTAATAAACAACTGCTTACATATCGTTCAAGTGACGTAGCACTTAAGACTGAATGGAAATGGCTCGAAGTGCAAAAAAAGTGTATTGAAATGAAAAACATGTTCTCTTATGTCGTGTGACCCTCTCATGTAGATAGAGGAAAGCTGAGATGTGTCTATATACACATCGCATGCGTTCTGAATCACACCTCAGTCGTACTGACAAGGTGTTTATTGCACTTCTTTCCAGCTAGAGAGCAGACTGGCCTACTGGGCCAATCTCAAACAGTTCAAATTTTACCACAAAACCTCAAGGACATACAAACTGATGACTTTGCATTGGAATACTGTGAAAATCAATCAAATAAAATACAAAAGATAAAGATTAGATTTTATTTCATCCCAGTTTTCATGAGATCCACCCAATGACTTAAATAATAATGCTGGTGCGTTGACAGCGATGATAAGACTCCAGTTAAACCGTTTTGCCCTCTGTAATTGCCAAACTACATTACATATCTCATGTTGAAGATCCCACTGGCCCTGAACATCATTAATGGTCCACGCATAACAATCACAACATAAAAAAATCTATCCCACACACAAACACACAGTCTTATAAACATATCTTTGAGATGAGGGAGTTCAAAGTTTCTTTGGTGGTGCTTTCACTACGCTTTCCCTCGCGAGGGAAAACCCGACGACATCTCATCACATTAAATACAGTGAAAGTCAGTTGTGTGTGAAGATCTGATCATACCAGACCTGAGAGGCGGGGGGAGCAGTGGAAATGTTCCTAGACTGCCGCTTGTGTCACGAGTGGTAGTCTGGACGGGAAGAGAAGCAGAGCTACAGTGAAGATCTTATTACGGCAGGAAAAATTCATTCATCATAGGAAGTCATGTGCAGAGGATAGGAGCATGCGTTTATTAAGCGTGAAACAAAAGCCACCTGTTTGCTGCATTCAGGTCTACTGTTCTATCTTGCACTGAAGGAGAAAATGGAAAGAATGCATCGTCAAGCTACAACGAAATGCCCGAAATGCTTTTAGCATGCAAGCCACGGCGACACAGAAGCGCTCCTAACCTTGCAAGAGGTTTTTCTGGGTCACAAAACCGTTCTGACCATCTTCACCTTGTGAGATGGGCGATCCTGAGAGAATAAAAGAAACAAATGGGTGAGAGAGGCGTACCGCCGCACAGATATTAAACAGTGAGCGTGACCTACTCTTACCCCAACCGTTGGTTGCCGCCTCCCGCTCCACATCCCGGTGACAGATCTCGTTGGCCAAGCGCTCGAAGTACTCCGGTAGGTCGGAGTATTCGTTTCCGTACGAGATGACCTTAATGCCCTTGTCCAGCATGTTATCGCGAAGCTTCTTGAATTCCTCAACATCCTCTCGCCGTACCAGCATGAAGTGTTCGAGGTCGGACTTGTGTTTGACCGCCTCAAGGAACAAGGCCTGGAAGGTGGTGTCGTCCACCGTCCTCCCGCAGCCTAGGAACACAAACGACTTGGTTTCGTAGAGTTTCTGGATCTCCCTCTGAAAACAAAGCATTGAAATATGCAGATCCCTTGATAATACTTTGTTTATTCATGATAGTATAAAACCCTTCCCTCACCATGACTTCAGTGTTCCTCAAAACGTTCTGGTAGCCGGCAGGATGCAGTACGATACCGCTGGGGTTGGTGTAAACGCCGTGAATGTGAAGCAAGCTTAGCCTTCTCTTCTCTTGAGCCCACTCCAGCACCTGAACAAACACACACATGCGTTTCATACTCCACTACACCCCATCCGGATCTCACAAGCTGCTTTTAACTCAAAAGTGCATAAACACGCTGCCTAAAGGCCACGCTATGGAAAACCACACACAGAAGCTGATGAATAAAGACGCTGGGAACTGAACATGCAGTGTCTTGTGTCAGAGTGGCCTTCAGGTCAGGTACAGCACACCTTGAATGCACTAATGCACCATAACGCCGGTTTTATGACCGATAGCTTGAGCTTTCACTGCTTTGGCTGAAGAAAATTTATGGCCAAGAGCAAACAGGGATGAACCCGGTGACTAAACCAACATCAGAGGAACATCGTTTCACTGTCTTTCATGGCAGAGATAGCAAACGGTTTTAAAAGACCATAATAAAGTATTTTATTTTACACACTTCCTTAATGTCTCCTCTTAAAATGGTAATGGCCATTTATCAGTGAGTGTTTTTTCTCTGAAGGGAATTTCGCTTTCTAAAAAACAATGTTTAAGAGGTCAATTATAGACTGAATAAAAACCAACCCAGAAAATGTCTTCCTGTCATTGACGTAAGCTTTTCAAAAGAACTGCAGTGATTTGTGATTTGAACTGATCATTATTTCAACTTCCTTTATACCACCAATTTAGCCAAAGGTTATAAACTTGGAAGAATACCAAATACTAATATATTATAAATATAACTATAACACATTAATAGTACAAATATTAACCAATACAAAAATGTATTTATGGTAATTATAATAATATTCAATTCATAATGAATCAATACATTAATTAATGAGTCAATGACGTATAACACCACATCATGTGGGGGGACCGATAATAACAATTTAATCTAATTTCTGTGGTTGAGTTTTTAATCTCTGATACAGTACACTGTACACACACCTAAAGGACTATTAGGAACACCATACTAATACTGTGTTTGACTCCTTTCGCCTTCAGAACTGCCTTAATTCTACGTGACATTGATTCAACAAAGTGCTGAAAGCATTCTTTAGAAATGTTGGCCCATTTTGATAGGATAGCATCTTGCAGTTGATGGAGATTTGTGGGATGCACATCCAGGGCACGAAGCTCCCGTTCCACCACCTCCCAAAGATGCTCTATTGGGTTGAGATCTGGTGACTGTGGGGGCCATTTTAGTACAGTGAACTCATTGTCATGTTTAGCTGCATACCTCAGTTGTAACAAGTGGGTATTTCAGTCAAAGTTGCTCTTCAATCAGCTTGAATCAGTCGGCCCATTCTCCTCTGACCTCTAGCATCAACAAGGCATTTTCGCCCACAGCACTGCCGCATACTGGATGTTTTTCTCTTTTCACACCATTCTTTGTAAACCCTAAAAATGGTTGTGCGTGAAAATCCCAGTAACTGAGCAGATTGTGAACTACTCAGACCGGCCCGTCTGGCACCAACAACCATGCTTATATCACCTTTCTTTCCCATTCTAACATTCAGTTTGGAGTTCAGGAGATTGTCTTGACCAGGACCACACCCCTAAATGCATTGAAGCAACTGCCATGTGATTGGTTGATTAGTTAATTGCATAAATGAGAAACTGAACAGGTGTTTCTAATAATCCTGTCGGTGATTTCAGGAAATAAAATTGTTATATAAAAAGACGACTCTGAAATTATAGAACAAAAATAAAAGATCATTATTTATCAAACTCAAAGAAATGCAAAATTACTGAAAACTGAGATTTTTCTAGATTTTTAAGTCTTAAGGCATGTTAAGGAAATTAATAGATTTTAAGATAAATCATGGCCGCGCCACATGACATGGCAAAAATGAAAAAACCCCTAAAATCACTTAATTGAAAAGTTTTTACATGACGTCACAGCACTGCGTTAAGTGCCGATGGAGGGCAGCAAGTGCTTTTCTCCATAGGAATTCGCTATAAGTCGAAGAAAGATTTGACAGTTCAAATGTGTTTTTATTGTGTAGCAAAAGTTGATGTTCATGAGGGGGGGAAATTTGAGTATGGACTGAGAAACTGAGATAAAAGTGAGGTTGGGATGAGCCTTGCCGGCTGACTTTATAAACCGCTAAACGAGGTTTAACAACGACCAGGTGAGCTCAAATTTACTGCTCAAGAACCTTTTCATGAACACTAGCTGCAAAGATCGTGTCCTGATTTAAAATAAATTTTGCATTAAGCGTTTCTTCCCAATAGTAGTCCATTATAAGGAAACATGAACGTACCGAATCAACGACCACTTAAAAAGACGTTTCTATTAAACCTTAATTGTAATAAGCACTAGCTACAGTTAAAAGAACAAGCACTTATTCCAGGGATAAGAATATTCTCACGTTAAGCTTGTTCTTCATAGATGTTCATTCTAAAGAAACCACATAACGTGGCTCAAGGCAGGGACATAAAACTTTACTTTGATCATGTTTATGTTTGATATCAGTGATAAATAAATGTATTTAACTTATCTTTTCGTGGTTGTTGTTTTGGTACATCTATGGGGAAGAAACGCTTAACGCAAGATTTTTCACTTAATCCGTTTAATAAGGTCTCATTCTTTGAACAGAAGCTAGTGTTTATTACAAGTAAGGTTTGACAGAAGTTTGGGCTTACATGGTCATTTGAGTTTGTGATAATTAATTCCTATGGAGGAAAATCACTCGCTGCCCTCCAGCTGCACCGCATCATACAGCTGTATCTGTCTTTTATAAATGTGATCAAACTGACGACTCTTCGAAGATAGGTACTCAATATTAATATTAATTAGCCTGTCAAACATCCTTAAATGTCATTGACCAAAATACATAATATATAAATGCTTGATACAAAATAAAATCAAAATCACTTAATAAATATCTGCGTCTTATACCTAATTCTTTCCACAATGCCAACTCAATACAGACCAAGACTATGAAAACGCATAAATAACTGTTACCTTCTTCTCATCTGTGAGATCCAGAGACTCCAGCTTGGTCCCTTGATGGGCAGCGTAGATCTCTAGCAGGTTGTCGAAGTTGGTGGTGAGGACCAGAGCTCCACTCTCCATCAGCTGCAACACTGAGCTGAGAAGATGCTTGCCAGCATTCTCCATCTTACATTCCAGGTCATCGAACACCTCGTAGAGGCAGTCTTTAAAGAAGGTGGAGCGTACGTTTCCCGTCCGCTGCAGGGAGTGAAAACATACAAAGTGAGGGAGACTAAAACAATCAACTTCTTGTTTTGTTTGCCGGGGTTTTGCATTTGCATAAGCAGCCGTTGTGGGAGAATATTGTAATGAGAGTGCTGTTTGCACTGCGTGCTGTTTCCACATGAGAAGAAAAACATTCTATAAATACTGCTTTTAGTACATAAAATGACAACAGTTTTGCATGCATACAACATGTCATTCCTTAATCAAGGATTGTGAACTAATGGCTGGAAATAGAGAGAGTTTGACAGTGGTGTCCTTGCCGTGGTCAGTAACAAAATCTCATTACACTGAGCTCCATTTATCCTCTCGTCGCTTGGCAGAAGCACATGGAAAACCAGCGACAGTGAGACAGAGATGGTGCTATGAATAGCTTGCTATGGTGAGATAAGTAGCCCTGAGAAGCTACACAGAAAAAGATTACAGATCTGTGTCACTGTAGGAATCCACAGGAAGAGACCAATTACTACTACCTCCACACCTCAAACGTCTGATGTTCCTCTGTGTACTATGTTACAAAGGTGTCTGTCAGTCTTGAACAATGGCTTTACGATCAGCCATGATGTCTTCATACAAAAAGCAATGAAAGGCATGACTTAACTCTTTTTTGAAGGAATAAATCCCTGACCCAACATGTCAAAGGTGCAGACCTAAAAGTAGAATTTGGTAAAGGGATCTGATGGATGTATCCTTTACAGAACAGGCAAGGAATGAGGGCTTTTAACATGGGAAATGAGTGAAACAATACAACAAATGAACAGAACAGAAACGGTCCCAGTACACAGCTTTGTTGGTCAATGTAAAGCAATCAACTTTTGTTGGACATAAAAGATTTTATAAAATGAAGGAGTGATTTCTAATAACTTGAAAATTACTGGAGGAAAATTGTTGTGCAAATTTGATTATTTTGAAAAGTATTTTATGTGAAATATATTTTCTACCTTATCGAATAAGCTCTCCTCCATAAATGTAAACACAGGTAAGACTCAAGTCAATAAAATACAATATAAATTTTACGTTATTCGCAAAACTGTGATTTTCACATATTTTCCACTGAAACAGGAGGTGAGGGCAGGACATTTTGAGTGGCCCCTACCTCTTTAGCCCAAAGTGTTACCTTTATATCAAAGGTGGGTTTCTAAAGCTAAAGTGCAGAACGATCATAAAATTGTTAATACATATAGACAAAATGTATGCATGTTTTTAATGGTATATCTTTTAAGCGCAAATTTTGAATCACATGAAAGGTGTTGGATCCAGCACAAATTCACCTGATGTAACTGGAGAAATATGTAACGCTAAAAGCATCTAGCCATGGCGTGTTATTTGGGAGGTATGAATCCTAAGGTTATGTTCAGATTAGCATAATTATTTTCGCCTTGATCTGCCAGTGTCTGTTATGCTTACACGAGACTCCAAACTCACACAACTAGGTAAAACTGCCCGATGCCTTTGGAGATTATAGATCTTTACGCCATAACAAACAACTCTGCTTGTTATAATAAGCTTGGATGTTCATGGGATGTTAAGTGATGTTTGTCTGTGAGCTTTGTTGCAGCAAGATTGTTCAGCTATGACACATAACACCCTTTTATAAACCTAATGCCACCTAAATCCTGTACTGGTACTAGTGGGCACAGATGCTAATGATACAGGGGCCTGCCCATAAAAACAGGGATATAACATTGAGCGCTGCTTGGACGTGTTTGGATGGGTCGTGTGCGTGCCAGTGAATGAAAGACGAAAGCATCAACACCAACAGAGGTGTCACATGACTCTAGTTGAAAGGAATGAACTAATGATAGACAAACCCAAATTCAATCTCTTCTCCATGATCTGCCCACTTCCTGCCACTGTAGCATAAACAAACATGTTGTGTTACAAAAGCAGGGTGTATTTCATTAAAGGGATGTGAATTGAAGTTTTTTTTATAAAAACAATCCCTTTACACTCTGATGCTATTTCTTAACAGCTTTTACAAGCTGTGCTAGAGGTTGCAAAGAGAGAAAACTTCCTGACATAACCCCCGAACATGCTCTCAACCAGCGGTATTCAATTCAAGTTCCAAGAGGTCCGGTCTTATTCTGTGAAACTAACAATATCTTCAATATTGACAGAATAATACCAAAATCTTAGTGAAATTAATTAACGATATAATAATCATTTTGATTATGAGATGTTAGCCTGGGTTTTCACAGGGTCACAAATGTTTACATGCTGACCCATCCATCCATCCATCCATCCATCCATTTTCTTCCGCTTATCCGGGGCCGGGTCGCGGGGGCAGCAGTCTAAGTAGAGATGCCCAGACATCCCTCACCCTAGACACTTCCTCCAGCTCTTCCGGGGGGACACCGAGGCGTTCCCAGGCCAGCCGGGAGACATAGTCCCACCAGCGTGTCCTAGGTCTTCCCCGGGGTCTCCTCCCGGTCGGACGGGCCTGGAACACCTTCCGAGGAAGGCGTCCAGTAGGCATCCGTAACAGATGCCCAAGCCACCTCAGCTGACCCCTCTCGATGTGGAGGAGCAGCGGCTCTACTCCGAGCTCCTCGCGGGTGACCGAGCTTCTCACCCTATCTCTAAGGGATCGCCCAGCCACCCTGCGGAGGAAGCTCATTTCAGCCGCCTGTATCTGGGATCTTGTCCTTTCGGTCATGACCCAAAGCTCATGACCATAGGTGAGAGTAGGAACGTAGATTGACCGGTAAATTGAGAGCTTCGCCTTGCGGCTCAGCTCTTTCTTCACCACGACGGACCGGTACATCGACCGCATTACTGCAGAAGCTGCACCGATCCGTCTGTCAATCTCCCGTTCCCTCCTCCCCTCACTCGTGAACAAGACCCCGAGATACTTAAACTCCTCCACTTGAGGAAGGAACTCTCCACCAACCTGAAGTGGGCAAGCCACCCTTTTCCGACTGAGGACCATGGCCTCGGATTTGGAGGTACTGATTCTCATTCCAGCCGCTTCACACTCTGCTGTAAACCGTCCCAGTGCATGCTGAAGGTCCTGGTTTGAAGGGGCCCCTTCAAACATGCTGACCCATAATGCTAAATGTTGATTAAACGTTATGGTCAATAAACAAATCTGGTTGAAAGGTTGGAGACATATAGCAAACAGTAAACAGACTGACGGATACAAATGCTTTAATATTCTCTGCATTTTGTTTACTGTTGTGTCTCCATTTACCTGCCCGAGTGTCTGCACTAGTTTTGTTAAAATAAGCACGGGTTTGCTGCTCTTCAAGCAGCGCGCAAGGAGCGGTAAAGGGTTAAAATGGAAGCGTGTTTGGCCCTAAATGAAGATATTAGAAAATATAGCGGCAAAAGATAAATTACATAAATGTTTCTGAGAGCACGTGTGATGTGATTCTCCGTTGTGAGGACGTGCGGCTCAATTTAAACAACCAAAATAGTTAAAAGTTGGAAATGGTTTATTAGGCTATGTCTGGCGGTCCGGATGGAACAAGGCAAAGTTCAGGGTCCGGACCACGGTCCGCCTATTGAGGATGACTGCTCTAAACAAACCCACGAAACAACAAACTGATTAACGCAAACAGGAAAAATAACACCCTGTTTGTGGCTCTTTATCAGGTTAAGAAATCAGGCGTTTCTGAAAACTAAACACATAGGTCTTACCGGTGAAAGTTTCTGAATGAGGTCATGCGCAACGTGCACCAGGTTTTTGTCCTCCTGCAGACTTTTCTGGAATCGTCGACTCTCTTCCTCTTCAAGTAAATCAAAGTCATTGGCCGCATCCAGCAGCGCCTGGATCAGACCTTTCCAGGAGCGCAGAGCAGGTACCTGCGGAGCTACGGCCGAGCTCACCCCCGTCCCGATCACCAGCACCAGCTCAGGGGCGCGCTTGGTCTTCAGACTGGGCAACAACTTCCTGTGGTTGACGGAGAGGAAGGGAAATGGAAAGACGTCAGAGGAAACATTCGAATGCATACAACGCTTGCCATTCAGGTTAGTCTTTGAAACAATCCTTTACAATAAAACTCCAATGAGGAAATAAAAGAGTCATGGGTTACCGCATGGCTATTGATGAATCACATTTGTATGAGCAGTAAGCTGACGGTTTGATAAAACCTGTATTGTTTTAGAATGTGCTGGCAGGAAATAAAGACAAGAACATCTGTTGTTTTCATACCTGGCCTTCTTAGCCAAAGGGTCGCCATCCTCGGTAACAGGGGCAGGACGCTTCTCTGTCTTCACTGTGACAACAGAGGCCATTCGACTGCTAAAAAAGTCCCAAATGTGTGTCTGTTAGATCAAGTCAAACTACACAAGTAGTACACTGAGACATAAGTGCTCTTCCTCATTACTATTTACATACTCAATATGAGTCACAGAACTAAAGATGCTGCGGCGCTTCCTTGTACACGTCACTTCGCCCATTGGATGCTAGCAGCTGTTTTTTAACACCGTACAGTGCTGTTTTTATCTCTGTCGTTGAGACCAAACACGTGTCAGACAGACTCAGGAACGGGACACGTCCATGATAATCGAAGACAACAAACACAGCCCTAAAAACCAAGACGAACTCGTTCAGCTAGCAAGCTAACAGGCTAGCCGCATCTGGGATTTTATTCATCTCGCGGTTTAAAAACGAATAACTGAAGACACGTACGCGCGCTGTGTCAACGTTAATATCGCGTTTATAACGACATGAATAGAGGTTAATGCTGGCCACGTTAGGTTTTGCTGACGTTCAGTCACCTGTTGCTTTTGTTCCATATGTGACAGGGCAGCTTTAGCATAAAGGCTAATATTAAACTACTGCTGTCTTTATAGACATGACCGAAGGGTCTCGCGCTTTAAGAGGAAATACTGACCGATGTTGCGTCTTTATAAAGTTGATTTATAAATCGCACTGCAATTGACGCGATTCGGTTTAAACGAGAATGACATATAATCAGAAATAGTATGTTATAATGAAAACGATGAAACATAACTTACCCAGAGAAACGAAAACGGACGACAGCGGTGTTGTTTTAAATGTGCACAGGCGGTCGGTAAGGATGAAGAAAGGCTCACTTATATAGTAGAAACTCGCTTTCTTACAAACTGTGAATCGCTTTCTGTACGTTCCGGTATTAAATACCCGAAAAGCTTTAAATAAATACAGTAAATAAACGCTCTGAGGTTTCAGTGAAGCCTGTGCGACGTATTGCGTGAACACTGAACGCCAGCGGACACGAGAGATCCACGCGCGTCAGTGCGCGCGGCTGATGTGTGATTGGCAGTTTAAAACATTTCTTATTTATGCATTTATAAATGATCATTATTTATTGTTATTTTCTGTGCCTATTGTTCACGCAAGAAGCAGACCACTATATTTATAAGAATGTTATTTATTTTAGAACTTGCCTTTTAAAACAACGTAAGAAAGAAACACGCTGTGGCTTTTTACCTTTGTTGTGCAGGTGACTGGAGAAGTTCGGGAGCGCAGTCTGTGGGTGTGATCATCTCTAACATGCTTTGTCTACTGCCGAGCTTTCTTTCTTCACCTCGCTCAAGTCCGCGATTGACTTTTCCCAGAATTTCCCAGAATGTCGACATGTCGAGTGTGTAAAATGTCAAATCTGTGCCGTGCCGTTCTCGCGGGATCAGCATCTCCGTCGAAAGGCTTGAAATATAGTGCGACATCGCAACGCAATAACTCGATGGCCAAAGTGACACCGACATTATAACATATTATAACACATGTAATAACATAGTCTGACAGAATACACGTGTTCGGGATTATCTTTACTCAACATTTCTGAATAACAAGTAACACACTTGATATGAGAGTTGCTTACCTGACCGGGGGGCTGCATCAGGTTTATAATTGAAATTCTTTTATTTATTTTATGCAATTTATTAATATAACTTTCAAATGTAACATTCTGCTTAATTAATTTATTATTACACATAGGAATTTATAGTCCTTATTATATTTGACGTGCGTATCTCTTTTCTCTTTTCTGCTTCTCCGAGGTAACCACGCGGTGCGTGTGTGTGTGTGTTTATTGTGCCCTGTGTTTGTGTGTAGAGTTGTGTTTGTGTGTAGATGTGTATGAAGCTGTGTGTGTGGGGGTGTGTAGAAGTGTATGAAGCTGTGTGTGTGTATTGTGCCCTGTGTGTGTGGAGTTGTGTTTGTGTGTAGATGTGTATGAAGCTGTGTGTGTGGGGGTGTGTAGAAGTGTATGAAGCTGTGTGTGTGTATTGTGCCCTGTGTGTGTGGAGTTGTGTTTGTGTGTAGATGTGTATGAAGCTGTGTGTGTGGGGGTGTGTAGAAGTGTATGAAGCTGTGTGTGTGTATTGTGCCCTGTGTGTGTGGAGTTGTGTTTGTGTGTAGATGTGTATGAAGCTGTGTGTGTGGGGGTGTGTAGAAGTGTATGAAGCTGTGTGTGTGTATTGTGCCCTGTGTGTGTGGAGTTGTGTTTGTGTGTAGATGTGTATGAAGCTGTGTGTGTGGGGGTGTGTAGAAGTGTATGAAGCTGTGTGTGTGTATTGTGCCCTGTGTGTGTGGAGTTGTGTTTGTGTGTAGATGTGTATGAAGCTGTGTGTGTGGGGGTGTGTAGAAGTGTATGAAGCTGTGTGTGTGTATTGTGCCCTGTGTGTGTGGAGTTGTGTTTGTGTGTAGATGTGTATGAAGCTGTGTGTGTGGGGGTGTGTAGAAGTGTATGAAGCTGTGTGTGTGTATTGTGCCCTGTGTGTGTGGAGTTGTGTTTGTGTGTAGATGTGTATGAAGCTGTGTGTGTGTTTGTGTGTAGAAGTGTATGAAGCTGTGTGTGTGTATTGTGCCCTGTGTGTGTGGAGTTGTGTTTGTGTGTAGATGTGTATGAAGCTGTGTGTGTGTGTGTATTGTGCCCTGTGTGTGTGGAGTTGTGTTTGTGTGTAGAAGTGTATGAAGCTGTGTGTGTGTATTGTGCCCTGTGTGTGTTGAGTTGTGTTTGTGTGTAGATGTGTATGAAGCTGTGTGTGTGTGTGTATTGTGCCCTGTGTGTGTTGAGTTGTGTTTGTGTGTAGATGTGTATGAAGCTGTGTGTGTGTGTGTATTGTGCCCTGTGTGTGTTGAGTTGTGTTTGTGTGTAAATATGTATGAAGCTGTGTGCATGTCTGCATTCTGTGTGTACACTTTGTTTTGTTTTAACTTGTATAACTTTAATGTTTCGCTTATAGACAACATGTTTCATGTACAGCTGCTTTGTAACAATGAAAATTGTAAAAAGCACTACATAAATACTATATGTTATTATTATATATACTATATAAATAAGAGTAAATCACAACAGCGTAAATAGCACAGGTTTGTATATGGAGTGATTTACTAGGTTGGCTTTAGGTTTAATGTTTTGTATAATCATTAAAAGAATGTGCAAACTCAGGAAGCAGATGGCCATAGAAAGGCTCATGTCAGTTAAGGTACTCATTTTAAAGTCAATTATTCTCAGTGAATGTAAGAAATGTTCTCTTTCATATGCTGCCTGCCGTAAAACTGTAAATGGGTTAATGGCAAAGTGAGTTTTGGAAAAGCCATGATGTGCCCAGAGTAAATGAAGCATCAAACGGTTTGTAAGCATCTGCAAACAGACACAACATCCTCTTTTTACTACTTTCTTCCTCTGATGCTCTTATAAAACTACTTAACCATTGACCAGGTAATAAAGACACTGTAAATCAGTTATTGGCCCTTTATTTATTGGTGTATGAAATGTATATGTATAATGATTAATTATAGTATTTATTATAAAATTTGTACCAAAAACACAAATAATTTTTTATTAAATGTTCTAATCAAAGTGACAGTGGAATGGCCTTATAGATGTGATTGTGGTAAATAATCCAAGTATGAATTGTATGCATGTTGTTACTTTTATTTAACAAATGGGGAAAGTCTACTGTATGGTGCGTTTTTACAATGGCAAGTTTTAAAGTGAAGGCAAAACAAAATTTCCCCATGTTTTACTCACCCTTTTACTCACGCATCCTGGACGAATGTGACTTTCTTCTTGAAGAACAATGCAGTCAGAATTATAATACCACTTAGCACGTATCATTTTTCTTTCTAGAAGTAAAATGGGAGTGAATGGGGCGATTTTTTGAAGCTCCAAAAAGTGCATCTATCTATCTATCTATCTATCTATCTATCTATCTATCTATCTATCTATCTATCTATCTATCTATCTATCTATCTATCTATCTATCTATCTATCTATCTATCTATCTATCTATCTATCTATCTATCTATGTTATCTTATCTATCTATCTATCTATCTATCTATCTATCTATCTATCTATCTATCTATCTATCTATCTATCTATCTATCTATCTATCTATCTATCTATCTATCTATCTATCTATCTATCTATCTATCTATCTATCTATCTATCTATCTATCTATCTATCTATCTATCTATCTATCTATCTATCTATCTATCTATCTATCTATCTATCTATCTATCTATCTATCTATCTATCTATCTATCTATCTATCTATCTATCTATCTATCTATCTATCTATCTATCTATCTATCTATCTATCTATCTATCTATCTATCTATCTATCTATCTATCTATCTATCTATCTATCTATCTATCTATCTATCTATCTATCTATCTATCTATCTATCTATCTATCTATCTATCTATCTATCTATCTATCTATCTATCTATCTATCTATCTATCTATCTATCTATCTATCTATCTATCTATCTATCTATCTATCTATCTATCTATCTATCTATCTATCTATCTATCTATCTATCTATCTATCTATCTATCTATCTATCTATCTATCTATCTATCTATCTATCTATCTATCTATCTATCTATCTATCTATCTATCTATCTATCTATCTATCTATCTATCTATCTATCTATCTATCTATCTATCTATCTATCTATCTATCTATCTATCTATCTATCTATCTATCTATCTATCTATCTATCTATCTATCTATCTATCTATCTATCTATCTATCTATCTATCTATCTATCTATCTATCTATCTATCTATCTATCTATCTATCTATCTATCTATCTATCTATCTATCTATCTATCTATCTATCTATCTATCTATCTATCTATCTATCTATCTATCTATCTATCTATCTATCTATCTATCTATCTATCTATCTATCTATCTATCTATCTATCTATCTATCTATCTATCTATCTATCTATCTATCTATCTATCTATCTATCTATCTATCTATCTATCTATCTATCTATCTATCTATCTATCTATCTATCTATCAAAGAACTGTTCAACACTATGATTTTATCAAAGGTCCGTCTGAAGCGAATCGGTGCGTTTGTTTTAAGAGAATTATCCATATTGAGAGTGATATTAATGTTGATGTGTAACATCCGTTATCCATGCTGCGCGTGAACCAGAGGCTTGTTTTCCATTCAACCGCTTGTAAGAAAAATGATACTAGATATTATAACTCCGACTGCATTATTCTTCAAGAAGAAAGTCATATTCAGTCAGGATGCTTTGAGGGTTAGTTAAATAAGGGGAAATTTGATTTTGCATCTGAAAAATCTGTTCGTTGGATGATATTTATGAGTCTTTCATGATTTTATTGCAATCAAAACATCTTGATGAATTATATAACAATACCTAGATGATTCTGTGAATCACAAACCTGAGGAAAAGAACTGTGATATAGAAAGGTCTCAGATTAAGAAAATACAGACTACTTATTTCCAGAGGTTCTTATAAATATATTTTACGGTAATACTTAGATTAAAACTAACATGTTTCTAAACTTCAATTTGATGATCCACTGATTCCGTCATACAGTAAGCATGCACAATAACTGTAACTGCAAAGTCATGGTCTTCAGTTTCAGGCACACCGTTGAATGAAAAAGATTCAACATTATTGCATATATCACACAAGCAGCCACACTAACACACAGATTAGTCCTTCATTGTCATATATTAATGTGCTTGGACAACATGAAATAAATATTGAAAAGACCACAATATCTCTGATCTTCCAAAGTGACACACAAAGGCACTGCTGCTCCTTAAGGAAATGGGTGAACTTCAAGAAAATAAACATGTCCAGGCCACTGTATACAACTAATATTTTTCTTAAATAAATCATTTTTGACATTGTGACCTGCTTTAAGTACATTAATAAAAAATGTAATTCACTGTTATGAGTCCTGTATAGGAGGTTTCAATAATTCTCATTATTCTAAATGGTGATTCTCATACTGTAATACAGTACATAATATAATTAAAATAAGCATAAATTAAAGCCAGTACAAACAAATTGTAAAAGTACTTGTCAAATTAAATATTAAAAGAAAAAAAAATAAGTCTTATTTCCCCCAATACAACACTGAGACATTGGGGAAATGTATGTGCTTACTTATAAAATAATGTCACAATGTAAAAATGTATTAAACATCAGTTCTCTTCTGGTGGAGAGAAAGATGACCACAACATGTCCTTTTTCTGAGTTTCACCCAATTTAACTTAAAAAACTGTCCTAGTCACAACACCGCTGCAATCTGGTATGTTGTTGCACACACTTGATACTCTGCTTCCATTCCAATAACTTAACTTCTTTTTGTTTTAACAAGTCAGTCTGTAAATCTACTGAAATGTGCACCGCATATAAAATAATTAGGCTTTAAAATTAAAACATAAAATTGAAATGTAAAACATAAAAGAGAACTTTGGGTTTCTAGGCAGGATTGTGCACAGTGTCTCTGTTTAGACGGAGATAGAGCCCTCCCTGAAGTTGGTTTTCCCAATCAGAACGTTTAACAGAATGGCTTTTCCCTCTCTACTTTCCTTCTGTGCCTTTTTAATGATGTCATCAAGTTGTGACTCATCCTGTCGCCCAACCAGGTAACCCTTGCCCCCATAGCCATCAGCTACGATGTGATAATCTGCAAGCAGAAAACAAGAAAAAAACGAATTCATACTTTTGTATCCAAATACAGTATAGAAGAAAGTCAAATGTCAGTGCTGCTGTATTCCTTGAGTGTACAACTAATGGACACTATGCAATCATATAATGTCACAGGAGCTACGGAAGACTCAACAATAAATGACTAAATAACAAAAATGGTAAATAACTGTTTTAAAGCGTTGTTACACGTAGTTGAACTGTACGGTACAACAACATTCAAGTAAATAATTTCCCTGGTTAGTAATATGACATCACAGGTCAAAGAACATACATGCAACAATATCCTTTTTCTAAAAAACATCTTGATCCACATATTTTTTCGATGACTCCGAGTTTACTGTAAACTTCAAACTCGTGCTAAATCCTACATTTATGACAACATTTTGAAAATATCATTAGAGTAAACCATCTCACCTGTGAAGGCGAGACCACAGGCCACATTGCTCCCGAGCAAAGGCACTTGTTCTCTGGAGATCTGACTCCAGCAGGCATCATTTCCGACCAGAGCGATCACTGGTGTCTAAAAAAACAGCTCATTTACAATCGTTCTGGCTTATATACTGCATTTATGCATTATGCACAATATATGTCTATGGGGACAATCACATAACATGCTTCATCTGCTGTTGATAGCATATGGAAAGTGTTAAAAATGTTATGATTTGTAAATAAATCAAATGTAATCCAAAACCCTATTACGCCCTGTCCCGTCTTATAAATAGATATGTAAACTACTTTGTCCCCAGTACATAAAAGTGATTTATATGTGAGGTTTGCCCGTGTTTTCCCCACCTTGTGGCGTGTAAAGGTATCAAATTCAGCTACACTGTATCCAAGGGAACCATCACCGTAAATGATCCAAACCTGTAACACACACACATCGCACCAGGTGGGAAAAGCTGTTTCAATAACTGGGGCAAATGTCACTACAGTCAGGTCAGCTAGGTCCTCTGGTCAAACAGAGATCAATATCAAAGCATTCAATACAATTGAACTTCTTTACAGTCTTACCTCAGAGTCGGGTCGACAGAGCTTGGCCCCCAGAGCAAAACCTCCTCCAACACCCAGAGTCCCAAAAGCTCCTGGAGTGAATAGCAGAAAACAGAATCATCAATTCCTTCAAAACGGTGCTTTAGATGTTCACAAACAGGTCCAAAAAATATCGATAGTCCTGCTAACCTGGGTCTAGCCAGCGCAGCGGGCCCCGCGGCCTCATGATATAAGCAGCACTGCCGACAAAATCTCCCCCGTCGGCCACTATGATGCTGTCCTCATTCAACAGCTCATCCACCCGGTGCAGAACATTCAGAGGATTCAGATGCATCTCTGTCTTCTCATCTGCTTTGGCTCTGAGATAAACAAATAGGCAGCGAGATGAAACTAAAGGTCGTAGGTTTACACATTCAGTCTCCTGAGACAAAGCTGACATGCAAGCAAGAATAGAAAAGGTGGGGAAAGTTCACCTGTTAGTTTTCTCTTTGACGTAATCTCCTTCTTTCAGACCTTGAGGCCATACCTCTGGGCATCTGTGTCCATTGAGGGCTTTAGAGAGACGCAGGAGGAAAGAGCCAGCATCGCCTGAAACATTTGGAAAAGAAATTGTCAGTGTAGAACCCCTTTTTAGTAGTGTATATGTACTGTATGTATACACAGGTTATAACTTAAGTTATACAAATATGGTGTAGCTGTGAGGCTAAACTGGGAGTGCTGTATTTGTGACGCATCACCAAAAAAAGACATCATACATACAAAAAACAGAAAGCTTTCCAATACTCTATTATTCCATAAACATGTTGCAAAAATGAATTCCTGGTCAACACTTCCTCCCCATTCACACCCTCCTGACCCACAAAAGGTTAGCAGGTGCCTGATAACCACTTCCTACATATCTCACGACCCCTCCCAAATCATGTGACGCATTTACCATTTCATGTCCACTACAGATGGATTTCGATTCTAGTTTATTTAGTGCAGAGCTTTTCAAACTTCAAAAGGTCCCAAAAGACGTCCCATGTGCTTTAAGACCACATATTTTATATAAATATACACAATAAAGCACAGTCTCTTTACAAAACAGTGATCACACGATTGTTAGTGTGTAATGTAAATGATGTGCCCAAATGATAAAATACTGTAGTAGAGTATACTATAATATTAACTATTGTAAACTGTAGTAAAATGTCAAGATACTCCGGTATAGGGTGTTCAATTAAGTATAGGCCTATTACAGTAAATGAATTAAAACTAGTTAGATACTATAGTTAATACTATAGTACATAGAATTTTATTTTCATTAATGTATTATACATTATGTATTCAGGAAAGAAATTAAACTGCACTTCCTCACCTTGAATGGCCACTGTTGGTTTCCAGAACATGTCCGAGTTCTTCAATAGCTGACTTCTGTCTCTGTTAACTGCAATGATTTTACTCCGTCGGTTCAGCACCCTTCCATAACCCAATCTGAAGTCACACACTGTGCCTACAAACCAAAACAAATCATGTATTGACATCTAGAAAAAGAATAGCTTAGTTTTCTAAGCATTCCGAACAGTATAAAACCATAGAAAATAAAAAAGCTCCAGCTGTACAGTAGATGGCGCTGTTACTCACCTGCCAGCAGCACAAGATCAGCATCTTTCAAGGCATCTCTCCTGTTCTGTCTGATGTGCAGTGGACTGTTCTTTCCCAGCATGCCCCGAGACATCCCACCCAGGAAGCAAGGAATGCCTAAAGACTCTAGGGCCTTTCTGTGGGACACACATCCAAAAAGAAAGTTCAAACTTCAACCATGAGTTACAGGTCCGGGTGCTATAAATTAATAATTGTTGCCGTTTTTGGCTCATGCTTACACAACTAAAGCATTATTCTATATGATCAATTTATTCAATACATACAGTAACTGTGTTGGTTGCATATGGAGCATAAAAAAACCCTTTGGACCTAAAGCAGTGGTTCTCGAACTGGGGGCCCCAAGATGGATCCAGGGGGGACACGGAATTTGGGGCATTTTATGAAATATAAAAATGTATCATACTTTTCAGGCAATCAAAGATTAGAAAAAAAAGACCACCGACCAAAATAATTTATGTTCCAGCATTGTATAACTGAATATGTTTTTGGTTTATTAAAATTCTAGTTTAGGATTATATGACTTTATTTTAGGGGGGTCGAAAATGCACTGTACAACAAGGAAAACGTTTGAGAACCACGGACATAGTTCACACCAAGATTTAAGCTCTTTTTTTGTAAAGAAAAATAAATATTTGTTCTGCAGAATACAAAAGAAGATATTTGTTGGTAGCCAAACAACACGGCCCCATTGACTTCAATTGTAAGGACACAAAAAAATTATTTCTCAACATATTTTCTTTTCCACATAAAAATGAACCAGAAGTTTCGAACCACATGAGAATGTTATTTTTTGAGTGATCATTTCTTGAGTGTTATTTATACTTCTAATGCCCTTGGTTGCAAATAAAAATAAATAGTAAGCAGGTCTAAAGTAGCAGAGCGGGTTTTTTCACGAGATGATTTAAAGAAATGTAAAGGTGTCAACCAGTATATGTCTGTGGTGAGGAAGGCGGGACGAGAGCCGTGACGCGGGGCCGGTGGCGTGAGTGATAAGTTCAAGCAGCTGTGCGCGCACCGGTCCCGCATCTTATCACGGAGGAGATTGGGAGCTTAAAAGGATGTTCGGCAGGACTGTTGACGAGAGAGGACCGGGCCCGGACATATGTTTAGTTTGTGTATGTTTTATGGCCGGCAGTCTACCGTGAGGTGGCTGCCGGTCGGTTACTTCCGTGTTTATTGTTTATTTAATTAAAGTTTTAGTGTTTGAATGTTCGCCGGTTCCCGCCTCCTTCCTTCCCTTATAACGAACTTTATTACAATGTCAATATTAAATGTTTAATGTTTAATGAAGGAGGGTTGTTATAGTCTTTAAAGATCTAGACTGGCACCACAAAGACAATAGGTTCAATATCCAGAAGGGGATTGATGAATTAATCCATGGACGAGTATGACACAAACTGGGTAAATGACCTGACATCATCTGCAGGTGTAGGTGGCAAGGTTGCTTGGCTGCCCAACAGTATGACGGGTTTCTTGGCTCGGCTCACCAGTTCCACACATCTTTGAATCTGGAAATGAATGAAACAACTTGAACACCGAGTCATGTCAATGAGATCTAATCTGCCGTGTCTGAAGTTAAAGACACAGCTTTTCATTTCATTCTGCCATGTTATGGTTCATGTTAAAGATGATGAGAATCAAATGAGATCTAATGTGACGCAACCATAAAAGCAATTAATAATACATCTCAAGTGACCATTAAATGATTGACAGGTCTCACCTCATCCTCTGTGGCCTGAGGGATGTGAACGGGAAGTGGGGAGGGATCACGGTTTTCCCAAGCTCCAGCAAATAAGTTAGATAAGTGATTTTTAAGATACCTGGCGGATAACAAACAAAAACACTTTCAACGTAAAAGTGATTGCCTTTCCTTTAATAATGAAATAAATTGTAAGATAATTGGAGGAAATAAAAAGTGAGAAATGTTTTACCATGCAGTGATTTTGCCCATAAGACCTTTGGGAGTGTTTTTAGGGGCAAACTCTTTTTCCACCACATGGAAAGGGTACAGCGTGTCTATGGGAAACTCGATAAACACTGGGCCTGTGAAAGTGTTATACACATCAAACTGTACTTTTGCACACAGAGACAGGTCATGTATTCTCTAAAAAGTGTGATTCACTATGTCTTAACTTGTCTGAAAAGTGACATGTTTTGATCACAAAAATGATTATATGAAAAAATAGTCATTTGCAGCGTTACCTGGTGTGCCAGACTGTGCCACGGCCAATGCTTTTCTCACAGTAGGAACAATTTCTCTCACTGTTCTTATTGAAGCACAGAACTTACAGAGGGGTTTGAAGAGAGACATCTGGTCAATATCCTGCAGGGCTCCTCTACCCTAAAAAACACAAAATCAAATGTCAAGAGGAAGAGTGGTGGGTTATTCTTGTTCAAATTGTTGATTTTCATATTTATAACAGATCACAAAACCATCACACACTTCAAATATTACTTTTTCGCAGTATTAATATAAACAATTAATGTCTTAAGCTAGGATCTCTTCTATGTTACACATTCTCAATCCATAGTTCAAATCAAATGTATTTTACAGTAAGATATGCTATGTCTGCAACTTTTAAGCGCCAATGAGAATTTATGGGATCAGATTGACAAAACATTCTTAGGAGGACAATACTCACATATTCATATCCACATCCTAATTTTATAAAAAAGTAGGTTTATGTTCTTGCCATAAAGATCATCAGAAGTTAGAATAGCTTCACTGATGTTTTATATATGGGTCGAAATAAATTTACAAAAGTAATTTTGTGTCCATAGAAAGCACATTAAATGTAAGTAAAATGTCTACTTTAAGGTTTCAACTACGTTTCTTGGACAATAAAGTCAAAATTTGGTTGAAATACTGTTACATTGTCACTCAGTGTAACACAATATGTACAAATTCAAACTACATGCTAATTCAGACTTTTACTTATTAAAATAAATTAAATAATTAAGGGAGCATTTACATTTTAATGTGCTTTAAATTAGAAAAAAATATTATTGACCATTGGCCGAAAGAAAAAAAATACAACTCATTAGCATTTGGGGTGAAAGTAACTAGTCTTTTTATATGTGAAAAATTGATTTTTGGGATAAATACACTTATTTTTTAATGCTTAAACCCTTTTTCGTCTAAAAGAAAAATTATTTTAGCAATGCGGAATTTCATATTAATATAATGATGATGATATAATGACATTCTTGTTCAGAGCAAGTTGAAACATTGAATGTCACAAGTATTCCGACAAATATAAAGTATCGACTTTATAATACAAGAATAAGTATTATAATACGCATATAACAACATTATAATGCTAGCTAACAGTTAACTTTTAATAGCTTATTTTATGGCATCATACGTCTTCCAGATGGAAATACTATGCGCAAACAATGGTGTCAGAGACTCCTCTATATTAAATTATGAGCGAAAGAATCCCTCCATAATAATGGATCATTAATGTCACTCAACACATCGTGTTAATATATACATGAGAATGCGATGTGCTTGTTACACTGAAAGGTTTGATAGATAAGTATACTGTTAGCTCATGAGCGGGCTAGTAGAAACAAAGCACGTCATTTTATTCTTAAGAAAAAATGAAGCAAGCATTGAAGTTTCTTCTTTAGATCCGTAAGTTTCATCCCTGTGCACCTGTTCTTCCGTTCATACTGAAATGAGATCAATTGCTTTGTGAACAGCGAAGCTGTGCCTTATTTTCTTTCTAGTGCGTTTCTTCTCTTCCCCATGCTTCGTAAGATCCCGGGTAGAGCGGTTCAATAATAATATAAAAGTAATTGCTGACTTATTTGCTCTCTGTGTGTACACTTGTACTGGGCGGGAGGAACCAGGGGAGTTAAGATAGGCCTTGAGGTGAGGTGATGAATACACATCCAGTTTACTGTGTCAGAGATACATGGAGATAAAACCCTGTAATTTCATCACTACCACAATCTCATGAGTGCAGAGAAAGCATGTCAAGCATTCTTATACACACAGTTGTTGACAGACTCAATATTAAACTCGCAATTTGCGCATGAAATGTTACATTGAATTAAATTCATAAAATGATTTCTACTTTCACAGCCTCACTGTTGATGTCAGGGGGTTAGTTCTGTGACGGACGGTTACCTGATATAATCTCACACCAATAGCAATATGAGGAACAGATAAGGCAGAGGTGTTCCAGCACGCCAGGCTGAGCAGAGAGTATGTAAAGTGCACCTTGAAGTAACTTTCTGACCTGCAGTAGAGTAGCAGCTGCACCACCGATAAGAAGCAGAGGAGATTCGGCCATCTGAGCGTTCTTCACCGCAGTGACAGTGTTGGTCAGTCCAGGTCCGGCCGTGACTGCAGCCACACCCACTGTGCCTACAGGGGCAGAACACTTGATTATCACCATCTAACATCCTCATGCAACACGAAGGACGCTCTTGCTTTCTAAAATACCGGAAAGTCTCGCCACGGCATCGGCAGCAAACACAGCCGTGGCCTCGTGCCGCGTGTCGACGATGCGGATGCCCAGTTTCTCACAGGCCACCAGGATGGGCGAGATGTGTCCTCCCACCAACGTGAAGACGAATTTGACCCCGTGAGCCCGCAGGACCTCCGCCACGCTCTCTCCTCCATGCCGGGGACTCTTACTTTCTGTCTGGGTGTCACAGACAGTTAGAATAACATTCCCTGGTGTATAATGCAACAATCCTTGTCACTGCGAGAGGAGAATACGCCTCAAGAGAATAGAATAATAGACACATTGTCGGATTGAGGGAGAGGTGTTTCCCTGTCCTGATTTATGGATATCCGTCAAAACAGGTTCTGCAATGTTGCAGTAAAAACTTGCAATTTTTGGCAATACAACAAGAATGCTTAAGTGTCAAATAGGCGCGTGAGATGAAAGACAGCAAGGCTTGTGATGCAGTGAGCTGCGCGTGCACACCCGTCACACAGATGTGAATATGATAGAGAGCCTCGCGCTTCAGCTGACATGACATCACGACATGACGCTTTTGCGATATGCGTCTCGTTTCAACATGTCGTTTCGTTTTTTTAACTTTCCGTTCTGTTACAGAAACTACAAATATAAACATTCCCGTACAAGTAACGTTATTTCGACTTACCGTGTTATCTGTCAGCTACATCTGCTGCCTCGAGTGTTGTGAAAAGATATTTGATGACATGGTTTGCACACATACCTTATGAAATAGCTGATAAAGCAAACCAAGTTTACACGCTGCAAGGACCAAGCCCCCGATAGCAGCAGCAGCAGCACCGACGGAGCCCAAAACCGCACAAGTGTCCATCGCCGCGCGACCCAAAGTCCAAAAGCAATGAAGCCCTCACAATGACGTGGGCTTTGAAGTTGACTCTCTCCGTCTTCTTTTTGCGTCGATTCAACACGCTGTCATGCGTGATAAGTTGAACGTCAGATGTAATGTGCTCCTCCTGTTGCTCGACGAAAGGCCGGTGGATGTTCTCCTGATAGTGTTGAAGGGTCAATGACAGAAAGTCGTGAACGGACGGAGCGAGAGAGAATTGCGCAAAAAGCGGAAAAGGGATTCCGCTATTTCCGTACGTCTCTCTCACCCGGACATTCGGCGCTTTCGCTCATTGTCTTTGGAGAATAGCAGCGTGCGCGGTGATGTGATTGACAGCGCAGGCGTCCAATGGGAGTGGGATACGTCTCCCCGTTACTCCGGTAACGCACGCCTACCAGGAAGCGCAAGGCATATCGTGTTTTGGCAACACTAGATTGCCGTGCGATTGTTTTTCATGTTTAGTTCAAAGTGCGCAGGTGCGAGATATATTCTGTAAGAATGCAAAAATGACCTTTCCTCTAACGTTATTAATATTTCAACAAAAGCACGACTGAACTTTGACAGCTGCTTATCACTCACCGTGACAAAGCATCACCTTTAGCCGTGCACCCATAGGTCACAGTGTGGTTTTAAGGCTTAAAGCAATCTTTTTTATCTTTTGCACGAAGAAAAACTGGAACAAGTTGCTTAAGTGTTTTTCAGACAAGAAATGCATTCAATGCAAGCAACACAGTTTTAATAATAAGATTTGTACATAAAGCCAACGATGAAGTAAATGTTTACAATGTTATCAATTTTTTAATTCTTTGTCAAAATGTGTTCGAGGTGGAGTTGTCCGTACGAAATAAGCTATTCAATTTTTATTCGTTTTTGGAAGATTGCCAACGCACCCCAAAAACAAAAAAATATCGGTATTGTACTCGGTCTTTAAAAAATGGTATCGGAGCATCCCTATTTAAAATCTTTTAAGTGCAGATGTGGCGATAGATATTTGCCTCGAGCTGTGATGTTGTTTGATCACTTTTATTAAGTTATATAGGTCACCAACATGCATCATAAATATTTGATAGACCTGGACACATTTGCTTTGATGTACCAGCCATTACAGCTGATATCCAAAAATATGACAAGCCAGAAACAGCTTTATACTGTCTGATTCTACCATGTGCTTCACATTTTGGCAGAAATAGCAGGTGTTTCCAAAATGCATGCTCAACGACACGGATCCCCCTCCCTCCCCTCCCCCCCCCCCCCCCCCTTTTCTAAAACACACCCCCCCAAAAAAAAAACCCGCACCCCAAACCAAACAAAAAAAAAAATATCGGTTTTTTTTTTTTTTTTTTTTTTTTCTCTTAATCACTTGAAGCCAAGCCACTTGAACATTTATTAGTCTCGTCATATCAAATATATGTGGGCTGAAACACAGTCCTTAAGTCATATTTAGTGTAACACTGCAAGACGTCATCACATGAGGGTGCAGAAGGGTTGTCTGGATACGTCTATAATCTTGCTATATTCTGGATATTTTTCAGCTAAATGGATTGTTTCATCAGCTTTGAACTCCTCAAAAACGACAATCTAAAGAAAACAGTTAAAGAACCATCTTTAAAACAAGTCAAAAATTAAAAACAAGTCCAGTGTTTACTTGCTTATGGTATTTTTTTGTTTGCACATAGTCACCTGATTATCTCCACTTCTGAGCCAGGGACCAGGGAGATAGAGAGCTTTCTGAGGACCAACTGACCAGTGGCGTCCGAGATTGCGCCCGTTCACGAAAACCACTCCTTTGCTCCAGTTCTATCAGCGATAAGCATTGAGTAACATTTTTTATTTTCCTGCACTACACTCAAAGGCATTGAGGAAGTGTTGAGGTCAAGGCTAATTTAATCTGACAAACATTTACTTACTGGAAGATTCACAAAAGTATCTGTGGGTTCATCCACAACCAGTCTTCCTCTAAAAAACGCTGGGTACGAGGGTTTCTTACCAACAGCCACCCATTTCAGTGACTCCAGTCTGAAAGAAACATATTTGCCATACTTGACCGCTCCAGACATGCTGATGTGTCCACCATCTTGGACAGGTCCATGAGACATTCAAAATCTATTAGTTTTTCAAGATGCCACAACATTACGCAGTATCTGGTTTCAAAACTTCAAAATTATTAAAAGTGCAAATAATATATTGGCTTTAATGGCAAAAATACCTTATTTATCGCCATTAAAGTGAAATCACTTATAGGGACAGTTCATCCACAAATAAAAATGACATAATTTACACTTTACTCCTCTGGTTGTTCCAAATCTATATGAATTATTTTTTTCTGATGAACACAGAGAAAGATTTTTGGATGAATGCTTGTAACCAATCAGTTCTTGGACCCCATTGACTACCATAGTAGGAAAAATGACAATGGAAGTCAAAAGTGCCCCAGAACTGTTTGCTTTCCTTCATTCTTCAAAATATCTTCTTTTCTGTTTGGTGACACAACTTGAGGATGAGTAAATGAAGGTAGAATTTTCATTTTAGGTTGTACTGTTCCTTTAACACAGGAGCCGGTTAAAAACAAACTTTTTCAGAATAAAATGTCAAACTCTACTTTGAGACTTTTGCATCTCCAAGTCTTCAACTGGAAATCTGACGAAAGTTACTGATGTCGGTATCATCCGCAGCTTACCTGTTTATGTAACTGGGCTTCATTTCCAAGCAATACATGGTGAATTGCTTTAGAGGTACATCATTCAGAGTTATATCTCCAACAAGCCCTGCACGAAAGGAAAAAATCTATAAAATGAAATTCTACCAATACATTAATACCGTATGTGATGGTGAGAAATCCAGGAGAAGCCGAAGTTCAAATCTGCATTATCGACAATATGTGAGGAAGTTTAAAAAAAGAGATGTCACAATGCCCTTTCGTTGGTTATCCAGGCCTGGACCGTAGTTCACCCTCCCACAGTTCTCAACCAGCAAACCCAAGGTCATCTCACCCTGTACACAAAGATGTTATCATAAAACATCATTAGACCAAACTATGAAAATCTTGTATTCTGCATCCACTCAGTTAAAAACAAAGCAACATGTAAACCATTTGAAACAACACTTGGTGACATCATGAATGCCAAAATAAGCCACAAATAAGTCATACTTACCTTATGATGGGATATTCTTATCTTCTGATTCCTATAGTCCAAAACACCAATGAGTTCCCTGTCGAGAAACACCTTCAAAAGAGACAGCATTGGAATAACACCTTCTTCATTGCTTAACATTAAAACTCTTCGCTGCTGTTGTTATTGTTTGCAATGATATAAAACGAGGGTCAAGACTCATAGGAATTGATCTTACAAGAGCTCTGTCTCGGATATGATTCCTGGAGTTGAGCTCTCCACCTGTATATATGTCAGTCTCATAAAGCGTGTAGCCATACAACTGACCATTGTTGCCATTTGCAGGAAGATTCTCCATGTTGAGGGGATCATCAGCTCTGATTCGCTATTGGACAACAAGAAGATCATGTCTCAAGGTTACATCTCCAGAGTCAATGCTATATGGCACTAACAACACATTTTACGTACTTAAAACTGTTTATTCAAAGAGACAGTGTTGCAAAATACAGCTCACTTTTAACACACAGTTTGGTTACACATTTTACAACCAGGCTATCAAATAACTCAAAACAGGGTTCTTACGGTTTCCACACACTGGAGACTCTGCCATAGAGAAATGTAATGTGTAACAACCACAGGCTCATACGCTTTCCTGCTCTGAACAGACGGTGGATCTAATAACGGCTCATCTGGTATAGATAGAGGCAGAATAAAACGAGATGTTCATCTCCGCAAATCTCATTCAAATCCATTATGAGATGAAAAAGACATGTAGAGAAATATAGAAGGTGTAGAAAGGTACTGTTGTAAGTGCTCAGTAGGTTCCTCAAGAGATGATATTTGACCGTGTAATCGCCGCTCTCAGTTAATGGAGCATCATAATCTAGAAGGAATATAGAGGTGAATGTGACGAAATGAGCTTTGCTGAGACCCACATCATTTCACACCGTGTTAAAAAAAACACTAAACCGTAGCTGCTCGTCTGCGGTCTGTAGGTGCCAAAATCGATCGCTCCATTCATGAATCCAAAGCTGGTTCCTCCATGAAACATATAGAAATTGATGGACACACCACGATCCAGAAGCTCCCGCACTGTGGAGATCATTTCTGTCACAACATACGGATGCAATGTCAGGATATGACGTCAAATGGCATGTATTGCGTTGCGTTATGCATACAGAGTAAGTGTGAATTTCTTTAGTTCAAACACTTTGTGCCCAAAGCACACTGGACAGGTTCTTTACCTTGTGCATCAAAAACATGATGCGGTTCACCCCAAACATCAAACCAGCCTGACCAATACTCCATTACCAGCAACGGCTTCTGTGGCTGCAAAATAAATATTTAAGGATCAAATCGCTCATATAGATTTATAATTTTTCAAAAGTGCTTTATTCAGGGACATTTCACGTGATTCTTATTAAATAAATACAATTGTAAAAAAGTGAAAATATTTTATAATCAAACCCCCCTTTACTGACCTGCAATTCTGCAAGATGCTTTACATCACCGTAAGATAATTTCTGTAGGTTGACTGCCTGCAAGACTTTATCACATGATGCAGTCATTTATATATAATCTATGGCAGGACACTGTCAGTTTTGTTCACACAGTACAGTCAATATCTATACAAACACATTTATACAGACTCAATGCAAAGTAAATGGTGTAAATGGTGACTGATCAATCCAAACCATTTGGATTGGTCAGTCATAAATGGAAGTTAAAGGGATAGGTCACCCAAAAAAAACAATTCGGTCATCATTTACTCACCTTCGAGTCTGTCTAAATGTGGGAAGAATGCTTGTAACAAAACAGTTCTTGGCCACCGTTGACTACCATAGTAGGAAACATTACTTTATAATTTTAGTTTTGCACAAAATAAGATATTTTGAAGAATGTAGGACAGCAAACAGTTATGGGCTATTCCTACTATGGTAGTCAATGGGGTCCAAGAACTGTTTGGTTACAAGCAGTCGTCCAAATATCTTTCTCTGTGTTCATCTGATCAAAAAAAATTATACAGATTTGGAAGATAATTCATGACAATAGTTACATTTTTGTGTGAACTATCCTTTTAATGTTTGAGACTTAGGTTAGGTTCTTTTTTTGCCAGGAGAGTGAAGAGCTGACATGAAAGTTTATAAAGGGGGTGATAAAGAATAAAGAGGGGATGTGGGATCGAGACTCAGATCCAAAAGCCAACAGCTGTTCTTTAAAAGCACCACTACTCTTACAACAAATAAACAACTTTATATTGAAATGCTGTTATGTTTTCTTCTTATATGGGCGTCAAATGAAAAAGAAAGAAAAATTGTATGTGTTGTTATATTTCTGTGAACTATTTCTCTAGGAATGGTCGAAAATGAATGGATGTCCATAAGGTACCTCCATCAACCCCTCCACACTTCAACCCTTCCCGGTTATCTGATGTCAGGAGAAGTTCTGAAATGCCCCGGGACAGTAGTGCCTGTTGATTTAGTCCAAAATAAACAAGCCAACCAAACAACAGATGCGTTACCTGGAGGGGTACGATTTTCGGAATGAGTTCATCAAAGTATGAATTAATGGCAGTTGTGAAACCGGAGTAAGTCGTTCTCAGTTTCATTTGTTTGTCTTGAAGTAGCCAGCTGGTTAAAAAGACAAACCACGGTAATACGACGTTTTAACGTATTTATAAAGCAAAGATACAGACACACATTCACTACAAACATTTCTAAACATTTACGTATTACAGGTGAGCTTCTGACCTTGGTAGACCACCCAGGTCCCATTCGGCACATATGTATGGCCCCGGACGAAGAATAACCCACAGGCCTAATTCATCTGCAAGACGAATGTATGCCCTTGAAACAAGCAATAAATAAATGAAATAAAAATGTATTGATTAATATTGGCAGAAATGAAACATGACAAATCATACTTTTAAAGTGTGTTATAAAACCATTTATGCTGGTTGTATTAGAAAGGACTTTATCATAAATGATGTTGCTTTAAGAATTACGACGAAGACAGATATACAGACATAATATTACAGAATTTAGGGATTGTTACTTTAACCAATAAAACAACCAGCATCCTACGTATCTTTATAACACATTAGCAACCACATAGCAGTGCCCTGGCAACCAGCATCCTAGCACCTTAGAGACCAATTTTGCAACTACGACTGTTTTCTTTGACAAACTTAAAAATCTACATTCATTCTCTCTTAGGAAAGTTGACAAGTTTAGCTCACTCCAAATCCAGCTCCTCGTGAAACAAATAAACTCCTCTTTCAGGTTCATGCAGATTCCACGGCACATACCTGAAAGATAAAACTCAGTGCTTCAATATAAGATTTGAACAGAATAAGACGTGTATCACACGAATAACCTTGAGTATATCACTGTCTTACGTGGTGAGAGTGTTGAGACCACAGGCCTTGAGTTTAAGTAGCCGGTCTCTCCAGTGAGCCCTAGGGACCCGAAAGTAGTGGATTGAGCCGCCCAGGATCCTAAACGGCACTCCCTCTAAAGTAAAGTGGGTCGAGTTTGCGCTCAGTCCTTCTCTCTCTGACATTTTCTGCAAAAGCCATAAAATTCAAAACTATTTTCTAAGCTATTAACATCATGTACAGTTATCTTCTCAGCATCATGAAATGTCATCATCAGGTATGTTTCACTTAAACTTAGCAAGCAATACATAGAAGGTAACAACAAAGTACAAATTTATATTATTAAACAAGATCAAAGTTTACCTTAAACAACGAAATGACAGGGGTAGAGAAATGAGCAGTGGAAGCTGTGAAGCTGTGGAAACAGTACCAGCCGGACCAAACACAAATCAATGAAGCAATGCCCAGAATGGTTTGATACAAAGAGAAAAATGTGGTCTATGTTGCAAAGAGCGAACAAACATATAGCCCTACTGTTGTTATGGTTTGCGGGACTGAAGACCTTTTCACAAAGCTAAATACACAACATTCAAATTGTTGAAATTAGAAGAAAATGTAGGGCGGGACTTCCCTTTTGATTGGTTTGTTGTTAGTTGGGCCTGGAGGCAAAGGCTTAAAATGACTGGCCATTGGACAGAAAGCAAACTACTTAAAGGACCAGTGTATTTTTGGAAGGTCTATTGACAGAAATGCAATATAATATACAAAACAATCTGACAAACTAGAGGAGTTCGTTTTCACCAGCAGATGACAGTATTGCAACGGATGCAAGAAAAGGCAGGTAAAGGTAATATTCCAATGACGAAAGATGACAACTACCAAATTATACCATGCATGCCATTTCAGCTTCCATGGACCAAATGAGGAACTGATACAGAAACAGGAAAACAATAGTATACACGTGTTTGCAATAATACCATAAACTGTTATTAATATGAACAACATTCCTGAGGAAAAAAGGGGTCTATAGAGACCTGTCATCATACAACATCATGTTACCAGTTCAGGATAATCATGTTATGACATAAATACACAAATGTCTGTTTATGTGTTTATTATTAAGAATGTTTATTCATTACATCCTCAAGAAAACATACAAATGTACCAAGTCAATTGATGAACATGTAAACACCATTTAAAAATAATAAACATCATTCCTGAAATCTTTATATAGTCAATACAATTCAACATATGTAAAATATTTAAATACATTTATTATATATATATATATATATATATTGACATAAATTACAGTAAGTGGGTTCAACTTTCCAGTTACTGTGTGTGGTGTTGTGTTCTTCAATCCAAGAAAAGAACTGTGATGATGTCTTTATGAAAAGCATTTATGAAGGAAGTTCACTTTTTACAACTTAAAATTTAGAAAATAAGTCCAAAGTACCGGAAATAATTAGGCAATAAACTCTGATGATTATGTCAAAACTTCATTTAGAAGATTCCATGAAACATTTTAGCATCCAGCCAATTTACAATCTCGAAAGTTGCACGTGGAAAAGGAGGCTGACATGAGGAACTGTGAAAATAAAGTAAGGTTTGCAAATGGGAAAATGCCTGTTTTTAATAATTGTAGCTTTTTCTGTAAATATATATTAAGAATATATTGATTTTCACATTATTAGTTGCAATATATGTTATAAAACAAACAATAGGCCTACCACCAAAACAAAATATAAGCCTGCATTATAATCGGCTTTATTAAAAGAAAAGAAGTTTACTACTTTTTATGAAGCTTAACCAGCAGCACACAGATAAAAATTGCTTAAAACTCATTTGGATTTTATTTGTAGCCTAATTGTGATTAAAATGTATGTAAGGGTCTAAATAATCATTATATACACCGTTACGGGATTCAATTCAACGTATTTCTATTTCACAATTTTACAGAAAATACATTTAAGCACGTTTAATGTGTAAATAAAGAAACACATTAAACATGAAAATGACTATATACATAATTGTTATGAAACCTCATGAATATGACGATGATATCATCTGCATCATTCAAGTTCACTCGATGCAACTTAAAAAACAACGGAAGCAACGGTCAGCTGTACACTTCGCTTCTCGACCAGCATCAGAAGAGTTCGTCTTTCACCTTTCGCTGATTTACAACAACTTGTTTACAGGAAGGATGCCTTTGAAACGCAAAGAAACGTGTGACAACAAGGGCGTTTGTATAATACATCCGCTGAGTCGGTCCAGGTAACCAGAAAAATCTCATTTTGTTAATAATGCACCACCACATTTAACCGAAATCTTGTGTTTTTTGGGGTCGGGGTACAAAGAAATTTGTATTAATGCTTATTTGATGAGGTTTAATCATGAAAGGCATTCATTCCTTCCACTGGAAAAGGGCACTGGACTTTTTGTTACTAGAAATATCTTTGTATATGAAGGAAAATGTGAAAACAAAATCATAAAGGAAATATAATTTTAGTTAAACTCCCTCTTTTGAACAATCGGTTGATCGATAATCGTGTTTTTATATACGCTTTAAGATAAACCATGTGCAAATTCAATACTTTAATCCATTGTGGAGTATTTTCTCCATATATTTACCAAAGACGGTTTAAAAAATGCAATTTGAAAATGCAGTTTGAAAGTCATGAATAAATCATAATCACAGGAAAAAACCTTTTACAGATGCTATTTCAGTGCTAAAAGATGAGTGACACAACGACACATTATTGAATGCGGTGGGACTTTGAGTGAATTAGCTAACCAAGCAACATACTATAGATTTTGTGTTTCAAAGCCTTTTTTTTTCCGCAGAAATGTATACCTGCTGTTCATGGTCATCCTTACATGTGTCAACTTGTTTACCATCCCTTTGGACATGGCCTTTTCTGAGGATATCCACGAAAGCTCACACAAGATTTGGTTATCTTTTAATGTCATCTCAGACATAGTGTTCTGTTTTGACATCTTGATAAACTTTCGAATGGGATTCTGCAAGGAACATGGTCAGGTAGGAAACCAGCCGTAACAGAGCGTTCTGGGTGAAAAACAAGAAACGAAATGAAAACTAAACCTTTACATTAGCCAGATTACTGATGAACGCCTTAATAATGCCAATCACACAATAATCCAGTTTAATTGATGACAACAACATAAATATGATAATCTTACTTAGCTGCACCTGTCTATATTGTTATATTCAGTCCGCACTTTTTTTGTTCCGTCTAGGTGCCCGTTCTTGATCCTCAGCTGATAATGAAAGACTATCTAAAATCTTGGTTTGTTCCAGACCTGCTGGCTGCGTTTCCGGCGGATGTCTTCATCATAATTGTGGTGAGTTTGCTTATTCAGCCTTATTAATATCAGTCACATTGATGATATCAACTATTCGACGTCCTACTATAAAACCATATTTGATTTGATTCAGGAAAACTATCACGTTGACACGAGCTCGCTGATGGCCTCAAAGATCATGAGGATCCTCATGTTTGTGAGGATTCTGAGCATGATACGTCTGCTCCGTGTCCCGAAACTCACCAGGTTTTTCTTGGAACTTGAAGTAAGAAATAGCCAGTTTCTTGCATACAAAAGTAGACATTTTTGTTGTTGTATGGAGAGTGATTGTAATGGTTGCATGGTGTTTTCGTACGTGCTTGTAGGTTTCACACGTCCAGCTTGTAGCAGTGAGAAGACTCTTTAGAACCTTGTTTGTTGCAGTGGTGCTGTTTCTTATTATGCACTGGAACGCCTGCATCCAGTTTTTCCTCTCCGCGCTGGGTGAATTTCCACCTGACAGCTGGGTCACACAAGAACACCTCCTGGTACATGGTACATGGTTTTTAACATGGTGAGAAGTCACGTGAATTGAATGCCTGTTTGATTCTTTTTTTGACACATTACGTAGAATGCCTCAATTGGAGAGAAGTACTCATCTTCTTTCTTTCGAGCATTCTGCCAAATGACCCGGACACTATATGGAGCTTCTGACCCACCGACACGTACGTCACACTTCCAACATGCATTCGAAATACTTAAATTCAGCGATGCTTGCATTTAGGCGAACTCAGGGCTTTGACCAAATCCTTAACAATAAAACTTACCACAACCTAGTAAAAGCAAGCAGCACTCAAAAAGGATGTAAAAAGATGCAATAATGGCGTTTGCATGGATGTGGTTCTCTGATTTGTAGGTATTGAAGAACAATGGGCCGCCATCATAAGTATTGTGATTGGACAATCGATGTTCATTGCACTTGTTGCTTTGCAGATAGCAACATTTGCAGCTAGCAATGCGAACGTAAAAGAGGTGCTCTTTTGTAACATTTGCTCATTTTTATTAAATGAACTGAAGGTACGTCAGATAATATAATGGCATATTTGATATGTTACATCTGTAGCTGAAAAACTTCGAACATCTGCCCAAGGCATTGCGCAAGCGTGCCATTGCAGGGTACAGATGGCAACAGAAAATGAGCTGTCTTGGCCTCCTGCAAGAATCGCTAAAAAAGGTTTGTCAAATTGAGAGAGTTTGATTTTTTTAAATGTGAACTGATGTGTGAAGTTATACCATTTTATCAAATGTTGTCACTGACCGATCAAAAGAGTGTAAATGTGTATACCTTCCAAAAGTTTATTTTGTTCATGTGTAGGAGTAAATTAGCATATTCATGAGCTCAAAGCTAAAAGACATTCATGTTTCGTACTGTAGGATGTTATGAAAGTCATGTGCCCAAACTTGATGAAGGGATGGCTGTTTGCTAGTGGCGATATCACGCTGATCGAGGCCGTTCTGATGAAGCTGGAGTGCGAAATCTTCCAGACAGGCGACATCATCATCCAACGGAACGGTCCTGCTGACAGGATGTTCTTCATCGAGCGTGGACGGGTACACGAGGAGATCAAGTCTTTCCAGCAGGAGCTCTCGTCTGGACAGTACTTTGGAGGTGGTGTATGAGAAACTTGCTTTGATTCAGTTTGAACTTTACAGAGACATACATCATATCATTTTTACCAAGAACTTCATACTTTTGACAGGAAGCTAGTAGTATGTGTGAAAGAATTCAGACATAATTCGGACAACTTGAAAAACGACAGAAAAACCTTTAAGTGTGCCATTGGTATATTTAAAAGAAAATATATATACCGTATACACTGTACTGTCAGTCTACTTTTATGTCGACTTACTGTAGGTCTACTTGTTTTCATCATTTGATGGAGATATGCCGTACTCTATAAAAGTGTTATGACGTATTTGGCTTGTAGTTAAGTTTCTTGCTTATATATTGAATGTTTTTTCTAAACCTTTATGTCTTTGCAGAGATCAGTTTGCTCTTGGGAGGAAGGCAGCCTGCTCAATTTCGTGCCTTAAGTTCCTGCACACTTTTTTCCTTGTCTGTGGACAAGCTGCAGGAACTTGAGAAGAACATTCCTGATGTGATCGCTGATCTGCGGGAAGCGGCTCATCAGCACCTTTCAGATATCGAGCGTACGGAGCCTTTTCAAAGCAGTCAGACTGGGTGTAGTGGCTTTAAAAAATATATATTTATGCTGAAAAACCAATGCGAGTCTGTTTAGAGTGACCTTACAGTACATTAAGCAATGCTCAAAACAAAGCTCAGAAGTATATGTTGGTTTTATATATTTGTATGCTTTGACTCTCTGCTTAAGTGTTGTGTTTGTGTGCTTTACAGAAGGTGCTGCGGAGGATGGAAATGAAGATCAAGTGTGAAGAAGATCGAGTGCTTATTAATTTATATTTAATAGGTGGATTAGTTTGTAGTGTGTAGGAAATTAAGCCAACAAAAATGTAGACGTACCTGTAGAACTTGCTTCCTGAACTGGCTTGAACACTTCTGTGTACACTTTTTATGTTTCTTATATCTATAACAATAAACAGGTGGAATAGTTTAGTGTGTAGAAGGAAATTAAACCACAAAAATGTAGACATACCTGTAGAACTTGCTTCCTGAATATGATATTGTTATTAATACAATGAATGATTATATAATGTCATATACTCTGATACATTTATACGCTGTCATACATAAATGTCAAGACTAAGAAACGTTCACACACTTGTCTCTGATTTTTTGGGCTTCGTTGATTCTTGTCAATACTAGTGTAAACATATGGAGACATTTAGTGGTTTGCCCTTTAGTGCTCAAGTCACAGTTTTGTCCGTCTGCTCTTTTAATTTGACATCTTTTGAAGATGAAAATACCTTTGCAGTAGTGTAATGCTGTGGAGGAAGGAGAAAGTAAGCGGGATTATAAATCCACATTAAGTGGTTATGACCCAAATCAGCTTTAAAGCGATCCAGGTTAAGGCCTTTGGTCCTAAAGCGGCTTCTTCAAATGCTCCAGAGACTCAGCTTGAGGCCGGACCAAGGAGACCAGGTTGTCCAGCATCCTTTAGCAGAATCATCTTCTCCACGGGGAGCCCACTCACAAGCCACAGATGCTTCTGAATATCCAGCTGTATTTCAAAAATGCTTGTGTCATTTCACAAATCAAACCATTGACCAGAACAGAATTCTTTGGCACATGACGCGCCTATAATATTGAAAGTTCAAATTGCTGTTAAATGACGATGCGTTTAAAACATCTCGGATATAAGATATTTCCCACCTCAACCCTCAAAATTAAATCATTTGTAACATTAATGTCTTCTTAATTTTACGAAATCCGGACGTTACTTCCAGCTTTGTGACAATCGTTGGTGTTTCAAGTCTTACGAAACCTTTACCCTAACCCACACCCTAACCTAACTCTAACCATCTATATGGGATTGTTAAACTTGCCAAAAATAACGGTTACCTGTCCAAGGATTTAGTGAGAGCTTGAATGCATCATTACTGCTGTCGGTTTCATTGCTAGATATGTCTTTAGTTTTTTATGTATAATATAAATCCCTGTTTTAACAAAAATCTAATTGCAGCTGTTTTCCTGTAAACCCATTAGAAATGTTTTGGAATTTATTCCAGATTTAATGGTTTTCTTTTTAGTCTTATCTGCAATATATAACATCCTACCAATATAATCCAATAGCCCACATCCCCAGTAGAGCCCCATAGAGAACTTTGTTGAATTTCGATGTTGATTTAATTTGTTTAAAACAAATACTTTCCGTTTACATTACACTTTAAGACCCTAGCCCTTCATGCTTTGATACAAGAGTGGATGAATAACTTTCCGGCTAAATGTATGGATCTGTGAATTTTTATGAAAATAATAAAGGCAAGTTATTACTTCAACATAGGCTCGATTTGCACGCAAACAGGATCAATATAAATAATTACTTCCTCAAACACATTCTCTCACTCTTGTTGTATCCAGCAGCTCTCATGAACCTCTGGGCCATCCTACATCTCAACGGTAAGGCCCAATACCTACGAGCCTTACAGCGGAAGCCACACGACACCATCACACAGTCCAACCTGAGGAGGTGTGGAACATCATGGAAAAACAGGGCTTGAGGACCATGGCTCCTTGACTTTAGATGGCTTTTATTATATTTTGAAGGTTTGAAGTGAGATGTTCGCATTGGTGAGGTAATACAGAGTATGGAAGCCCTCAAAACCTAGTTTACCTCACGTTATGAGAGCACCCAGGTCTGGTCAAATGGAGAGCTTCTGGAACGCTTTTATATTGTAAAGTTTAAAGGCCCATTCTCTCAAATCTTTTAACAAATTTATTTTAAAACCTTTTTTCAACTTATAACATATTTCAAACAATACAAAAACTATTCGGCAGATTAAGAAAAAAATTCTGCGCAGAATTAACAAAGAAAGTCTGCAGATTCCGTCTGGCCCTGGTAATGATGTAATTCTTATATAGGAAATATAGTACCAGAGGAAGATGAAGGTGGTGTTGATGTACCTTTTCCCAAAGCAGGGAAAATATAAAACTACAAAAATCAGAAGTACATACTGTAATGAACTTGTAGTAATTAAAAGGAATTTTTCACACATAAACACTGAAATGACTGACAAACGCACTTGTTAATAGTACAGAGATGAACAAAAATTACATGGGTAGAAATCTGCCTCCTCATTTTTTAAGTCCACCGCACACCACTGTATTTAGTGTAACACTGCAAGACGTCATCACATGAGGGTGCAGAAGGGTTGTCTGGATACGTCTATAATCTTGCTATATTCTGGATATTTTTCAGCTAAATGGATTGTTTCATCAGCTTTGAACTCCTCAAAAACGACAATCTAAAGAAAACAGTTAAAGAACCATCTTTAAAACAAGTCAAAAATTAAAAACAAGTCCAGTGTTTACTTGCTTATGGTATTTTTTTGTTTGCACATAGTCACCTGATTATCTCCACTTCTGAGCCAGGGACCAGGGAGATAGAGAGCTTTCTGAGGACCAACTGACCAGTGGCGTCCGAGATTGCGCCCGTTCACGAAAACCACTCCTTTGCTCCAGTTCTATCAGCGATAAGCATTGAGTAACATTTTTTATTTTCCTGCACTACACTCAAAGGCATTGAGGAAGTGTTGAGGTCAAGGCTAATTTAATCTGACAAACATTTACTTACTGGAAGATTCACAAAAGTATCTGTGGGTTCATCCACAACCAGTCTTCCTCTAAAAAACGCTGGGTACGAGGGTTTCTTACCAACAGCCACCCATTTCAGTGACTCCAGTCTGAAAGAAACATATTTGCCATACTTGACCGCTCCAGACATGCTGATGTGTCCACCATCTTGGACAGGTCCATGAGACATTCAAAATCTATTAGTTTTTCAAGATGCCACAACATTACGCAGTATCTGGTTTCAAAACTTCAAAATTATTAAGTGCAAATAATATATTGGCTTTAATGGCAAAAATACCTTATTTATCGCCATTAAAGTGAAATCACTTATAGGGACAGTTCATCCACAAATAAAAATGACATAATTTACACTTTACTCCTCTGGTTGTTCCAAATCTATATGAATTATTTTTTTCTGATGAACACAGAGAAAGATTTTTGGATGAATGCTTGTAACCAATCAGTTCTTGGACCCCATTGACTACCATAGTAGGAAAAATGACAATGAAAGTCAAAAGTGCCCCAGAACTGTTTGCTTTCCTTCATTCTTCAAAATAACTTCTTTTCTGTTTGGTGACACAACTTGAGGATGAGTAAATGAAGGTAGAATTTTCATTTTAGGTTGTACTGTTCCTTTAACACAGGAGCCGGTTAAAAACAAACTTTTTCAGAATAAAATGTCAAACTCTACTTTGAGACTTTTGCATCTCCAAGTCTTCAACTGGAAATCTGACGAAAGTTACTGATGTCGGTATCATCCGCAGCTTACCTGTTTATGTAACTGGGCTTCATTTCCAAGCAATACATGGTGAATTGCTTTAGAGGTACATCATTCAGAGTTATATCTCCAACAAGCCCTGCACGAAAGGAAAAAATCTATAAAATGAAATTCTACCAATACATTAATACCGTATGTGATGGTGAGAAATCCAGGAGAAGCCGAAGTTCAAATCTGCATTATCGACAATATGTGAGGAAGTTTAAAAAAAGAGATGTCACAATGCCCTTTCGTTGGTTATCCAGGCCTGGACCGTAGTTCACCCTCCCACAGTTCTCAACCAGCAAACCCAAGGTCATCTCACCCTGTACACAAAGATGTTATCATAAAACATCATTAGACCAAACTATGAAAATCTTGTATTCTGCATCCACTCAGTTAAAAACAAAGCAACATGTTGAAAAAAAAACAAAACCCCCACACCACCCACACCCGCCACGGGGAAGAGGGGGAAAACAAAAACAAAAAAAAAAAAAAAAAAAAAAAAAAAAAACCCCCAAACGAAAAAAAAAAAAAAAAAAAAAAAAAAAAAACAAAAAAAAAAAAAAAAAAAAAAAAAACAAAAAAAAAAAAAAAAAAAAAAACAAACAAAAAAAAAAAAAAAAATTCCCCCCCAACAACAACACACCAACAACGAGGAAAAAAAAAAAACAAAAACAAAAAACCAAAACAACCCAAAAAAAAAAAAAAAAAGGAAAAAAAAAAGGAAAAAAAAACAAAAAAAAAAAAAAAGGGAGGGGGAAGGAAAAAAAAAACAAAAAAAAAGGCAAAAAAGAAAAAAGGGGGGAAACACTGACGAGACACGAGAAAGCACATTGCCAGTGAGACTGGGCGGTTGTGGAGAGACTGCAGAGGTTGGAGAGTGGTGCGTGGCGATGCCCACAACCCCAATCTGCAGAGGACCACTCTCGGGTATCGCAACCAGCGGAGATGAGTAAGACGGGTTCGATGAGGTCGCTGACTCCGAACGCGCTGCAGCAGTTAGCCAAACGGCGTCGAAGTCCAATGGCCTCATCGCCCTCATCTCCGTGCGAGAGAGTGGCTCTCTGAGACCGGTGTTGAACAGCACCGCCAGCTGACAACAAACACAGGATAATTACTAAGGGGCAGGTGAAGGTAATGAAACACTAATGGTAAGGCTAACGAGACAAAAGGGCGGGAAACACTGACGAGACACGAGAAAGCACATGGCATGTCAGAATCAAAACAAAGCCATGTCTTTCTCACACAAAACCTAAGGCTATGCCATGACTCCGCTGCAAGACCAAGAATAAACATGACATGATAGCGGAATCATGACACATGTAAACCATTTCAAACAACACTTGGTGACATCATGAATGCCAAAATAAGCCACAAATAAGTCATACTTACCTTATGATGGGATATTCTTATTGTAATGTTGAGACCCGTAATCAAAAGAAATAAAACAGACCAGATCAATAGATGTTTTCAACTTCTTTTTCTTTACTTCACACACTTCTTCTCCTTTTCCCCACACATACAATTCTGTCTAACAGCCCCTAACGGACTGGTTCAGTATTGCAGTCCATGAACATAAATCACAGAACATAACATTCCCCTCTTTCTTTAGGAAAGAATCTTAACAAGTGGAATTATTCAACCCAGTTTCCATCCACTTATGAACTCTGTCTATAACTATAAATTTACTTCTGTATCTTAAACTATCAGTTAAACAACATATGAATAAACATAGAAACACATTCACCATATATTTCCTGTTACTTCCCTAATACAACTCTAGTGTTCTTTCATTTACTTTTCCTTTCAGTTTCTCTTTACTCTGTAGCATAGTCCTTTAACCATACTGGAGGCTGTCTAGCCCGTGTGCTCTTAACTGGCTCATACACAACATTCTCTGTTCCGGGATTAACCTGAGCATTCTCGAATGTCATTTGAGTGGTTTCTGGAACTAGAGACAGGTGAGCCGCATTCCATTTCTTCCCATCACTCAAGACATAAGTGCTCGGTCCCAACTTCTTATTCACTAACATTGGAACAGTGAATTTCCTTCCAGCCTTCGGTACATGCATAGGTTTTCTTACACGTACCCGATCTCCACACTTGAAGGGTGGTGGTTTTGCTCCACGTTTCATATCGGTGTACAGTTTCATCTTTTGCTGAATCCGCTGTACACGGTCACGTATGTCTATTTTTGCTTTCTCACCCTGAGCTGCTGTGGTTGGTAGAGTGTTTAGCTTTGTACGCATCTTCCTCCCTCTTAACAGTTCAAAAGGTGACATGCCTGTGGTTGCGTGCGGCGTAGCTCTGTAGTTCAGGAGGAAATCTGTGACTGCTTGCTTCCATGGAAGTTGTTGCATTTCAGCTACTTGGATGCAGTTCTTTAAAACACGATTCCATCTCTCCACAGCACCATTCGCTTGGGGCCAGTAAACACTGCAACGAATGTGTTTTATTCCTCTTTCAGTCAAAAAATCAGCGAATGCCGAAGAAACAAATTGAGGACCATTATCACTGACTAAGGTGAGTGGGTTACCTTCTCTCGCAAACACAGATGCTAGAAACTTCGTAACAGTGTTGGTCGTAACATTTGAGGTAAATGCAACCTCCGGCCACTTACTATAGTAATCCACCATCGTAATAGCAAACCGACAGTCCTGTGTGGCTCTCTCAAAAGGTCCAACAATATCTATTGCGACTTTCTGAAATGGACCATCTGGCAGGTCTACTGGCTGCAATGGAGCTGGACATGTCCGGGCGGTTTTGTCACAGGACTGACAGGCGGAACAAGAAGCAATGGACGAATGCACTTCATAGTCCATACGAGGCCACCAGTACAAGTCTCTTAGCCGTTGTTTAGTTCGTACCACTCCCTGGTGCCCCTCGTGTGCTAAGTGAATTAATTTAGAGCGCAGTGCCACTGGCACAACTAGTCTCTGCCCTCTCAAGATGTACTTATCCTCCACAGCTAACTCATGCCTGATCTGAAAGTACGCCATGATCGTTGGATCCATTTGTTTCTGTGATTTAGGCCAGCCTTGTGTGAACTGGGCACGCAGCTTGGACAACTCTGGACAAGATTTACATGCTTCCAGGAGATCCTTCATAGGAATGGCTTTTGAAATGTCTTTTGCAATCTCTGCTACAAGGCCTAATTCCTCTTCCTGACCAGCATCTGAATCGGGTAACGGTAAACGTGACAAACAATCAGCAACACAATTTGTTTTACCTGGTCTGTATTCGAGATTGTAGTTGAAACACAGAAGTCTGGCTGACCAGCGCGCTATCCTCATTCCTGCTCTGTTCATTCCTCTGGTGGCCGGCAATGTGGTCAGTGCTTGGTGGTCCGTCTTAAGTGTAAACTT
>CM074085.1:4060835-4251423 GCA_037178815.1 Barbatula barbatula
GGCGCGAGCCCTGGGTCGTACGATGTCCACATTAGGGGTCCAGGAGAGACACCTCTGGTTGAACCTTGCGCAGATGCGGGACGCTGAGAATGTTCGCTTCTCGACGGCCCCATCGCGCAGGGTGGGCTGTTTGGTGATACAGTTCTCGACTGTAAAGAAGCAGACGGAGGCGATAAAACACATCCTGCCCCGCCGCGACCCGGCCGCCTATCGTCCGTCGAGGTCCCGCGTGGCATCTGCTCCCCAGCAGCCCCGCCCCTCGCCGACTCAGACTCCGGCTCCAGCGCCCCCTGCACAGGCGGCCTCCCGGAGAAGGACGTCGTCGAGGAGAGCACCATCCCGTCACCAACCTCCGCGGAAGCAGAAGCGTTCCTGACGGGGTGAACCCAGGGAGATCGAGTTCACCGGGGCCAACCCTGGCAACTACATCGCTAGAGGGTCGGACTGGGATAGTGAGAGCGTTTCGGGGAGGGTGGAGCCACACACTGCAACCCGATGCACGCGGCTGCCCGAGAGAGCATGGCCGACATCTCCGCATCCGTTTCCTCTGGCACTCGACTGCCTGACGACAGGAGATCAGAGGAGTCTTCCGCATCAGATGCCAGCAGGCAGCTGTCCGATGCAGCGACAGAAATGGAGTCATCATCCCTATACGCAGTCTTTCCACTATGAGACGTCTGTCTGCCGCTCATAGGGGACAAACCAGGTGAGCGTGCAGGGGTATGGATGGTCCGCGAGCGTGTAGCTGACGGAGCGACATCCATAGGAATCCCCGAATCACCCCCGCCGCTCGCCAAAGCGATCAACCGCGCCGAAACAGCGGCTGAAGACGCCTGGGAAGCAGACGGGGTGGTGGCAGTGCTCGAAAAGAACGTAGCCAACCGTGACCGCAACACCCTGATTGCCATGTCCGCACACACGGGACATGCCGAATCAGTGAAACCTCAGCCTCAGCATGCTTGAGCCCCAAGCAAGTGACGCAGGTATCATGGCCGTCAGACTCCGGGATGAGTCTGCCGCATCCGAGGACACAGCTACGAGACATATTCGTAGCCGGAGGGACTTACCTCTAAGGGTCTGTAGCCTTCTGCCGAAACGCCCAGGGGAAGTCCACGAAAGGAGAAGTCCGCTGCTCCGCGTCGTAAATCCAGCAGGAAAAAGTTTCTCGAAGTCGAGTAAGGTGCGTTTGCATAACAAAACACACAGGTTCCGAAGAACAAAGAATAAGTAAATGACCGCCGCCATCTTCCTTTATTCCCGTATGCACGGGGCGGAGACTGGCGTGCGCGTGCCATTCGCCAAGCCCATTGGCGTTTTATAATTAATTATCTCGGAGAAGGTAGGTTCTCAAGATCAAACCCCAGTCAGTCTCTCACAACGTCGAGAGACCGACTGAAGGGGAACTAAACTTCTTAAAATGTGCCATGAGCCCCATTGTTTGATGTAGATAACAAATGTATGCCAATGACTGCTATAAAACAAGCAGCATGTGTCGCACGTATTTCTAAATTATTTGTAGTGTTTAGTGCCTAGCACGTTTATCTTGCTGGGATTAATTTCACAGTCACTTTTCTTCCAGGCTGTAAATGATTCCTGTAGTTCAACACACTCTTCGCAGGTGGATCTTGTTAGTAGAGAAAAGTTACTTTGAGTTGTCAAACAGTCTTAAATTTTACATAAGACTACACAAAATTCTTGTCAAATTAACTTTATTTTTGTTCTTACTGGATGTGCTATGTATTATAATTTTTTTCTAGAGCATTGACATAAAATTTGTATTGTATGGTATGCATTTCCCTTAGGCCTATAAACCACACCTTTATGGAATTATAAAAATGAAATATTAAAATCATGGTTGATACTAGTAAGTTACATCATTGCACCCATTTAATGTTTTAAATCAAATCTTTTGTTGTCAAATTACCATGTATGGTGATGGAAAAGGTCTGGAAAACAGACTGTATAAAAAGCCAGCGCTGAGCATTATACACAGTATATACACATATACACATATATAGGATACACATAAGATGTAGAGATATACAACTTAGATGTGGGGATGTACACATGAAATCCACAGTGTATGTATTGGGTCAAACATACACATAATAATGCACATAGGTTTGGTTGATATAAGATGATTATTTCATTGGGTGCAATGCATGATACATTAAAGTCCATCACACAGTAAAGAAGTGAGGTGTGAATGTATGGAGTGCAGTGCACCAGTCGGCTTGTGCGGGACTAGATAATATGATATAATCTGCCTGAGGGCAGCAAAGGGAGCAGCCTGGGGTTTGAGTAGCTGGAAAAAAATGATGATCTTCTTGGATTTCTTGGATGATCTTATTTGGAATTTGGAAAGTAGAGACATTTTTCTGCACAGTGTTAAGTGCTTTATTAATGGATTGCACATATAACCTGTTTGCTTTTTCTTAAAAGGCTTTAAACAAAATATATATATATATATATATATATAAACAACACTTTTCTTTATCTGACTTAGATCTTCCCATGCCATGAAATGTCCATGACCTAAATGTTAAAGTATACTTAAACACAAAGTGTTCAATAAACAATCTGTCGTGTTCATTTTCGTTCTACGGCTCACTTTGTTGTTGCTGATGTGAGATCCCCATCCAGCATCTCGTCAATTCATAATCCTCTTTATAACATGTTGGATAAGAGGAGGCACTTCAGTGAACACAAAACATTATATTATAAAACTCCTTTTTAATCGTCTCTGTGATATCAACATTTTAACATAAAATGGAGATTGAGAATACACTACAGATACAGATAATAAATAAATCTTTTTTTTAAATACATAAATGCTACTTTAGAGCTGAGCAAAAACATAGTTTACTGACTTGAATATTGTGCTTTACAAGATAGATCCTTTATTCTGGTAATCAGCCATTGTTTATCCACAATAAAGCCCTTCTACCTCTTCACTCAGCTGATATTTGTTTCACTGCCCGGCACCCTTTTCTGACCACATACTTGGCACATTATACAAACCTTTGCAGCACAAGACACAGTGTAATACATACTGTAGATATTTCAAAGATTAGATCCTGATTCCCAAAAATTTTTGAGTATCAGTGGTGAACACCCTGCTGGAGTGCGGCATGGTTATCAATCTTGTCTCCAGACTTCAGGCTGGGGAATAACCAGCTCCTATCAGGACCTCTGGTTCTTGATTCCTACACCGCAAGAGCCTGGATGATTCCCTGGTTTCCAGTCAATAAACAGCATATTATATAGAGCTTCTGCTGTGGGCTGAATAAATACATACCAACTAACAGCCAGAGGAGTGGTAGGAGATATCTGCTCGAGCCCTGTTCCAAACAATGTGACCACTTTGGATAAAAGGCTTTTGAATTCACTGGATGGAAAGTGAGCTAGGTGGTTATGAGAGTCCATGCAGGATATTTTCTGTGGTTTGGCTAAAGGTGGAGACCCAGCATAAAATCTTTCTCCCCAGTGAGCATTCTGCTTCATTTTTTAATTTGATTTCATTGTATCATTTTTTATGTGGTCTCAATCATTTCTGTGATTCCAATAAATGTGTAAACTTGTGACCCATTTGGCAGAAGCATATTTCTTCAACATGTTTCTTAGAATCTGCTCTGTTAAAAACTTTTATTAAGAGGGTAGGGTATAGTTTGTTTACTAAACGAGAAAGACAATTATTGCATCGCTCAATAGAGTCAGCTACTTCAAATAGGTAGACACTTGCCTGAATGTTATTAGAAGTCAGTAACCTACACATGAGTAAAATTATAGCGACATGAGATTATATTTTCTATTTCTATTTGACCAGTAGGTTTATGCAGCCCCGGATTGGCTAATCGGGAGCACCGGGAGAATTCCCGGTGGGCCGGTCAGTTTTTTTGGCCGCGAGGGCCGGTATTGTCATGGCACGGTTGAAATGTGGCTTTCCCTAGGCTGCCTTCACTCACAGCAGCCCTAATCTTTTTATTTATTATTTTATCGCAGCCCCACTCTTTTTTATTTCATATTTTATCGCAGCCCCACTCAGAGCGCAGCCTGCAGGTTAATGATGACGTGATTATCTTTTGACTCCCTGGCCCCGCCCCCGACAGCGCCACTGCAAGTTGCTCAAAATAAAAAAACGTCAGAAATAAAAATGGATGACAGAAAGCGCAAAGGCGGCGCTGAAAGGCCAGAATAAAAAGCAAGAAAGCTCTGGAAACTGACGCGGCCAAATGTTCTAAGCCGACCACATTTTTTCTCAAAACAAATGAAGACGACGAGAGGGCCGGTAAGCTAACGTTAATGTATTTAGGAATAGGAGCACTGCAAGATGCTAGCGGCCGTGCAAAAAAAAGTTGTTTGCAAACAATTCACATCTCTCAATAGGTGCAAGCTAGCTCATTGTTGGAGTGCCCGTCCCCAATTCGGACCGACGTCGGTTCGAAGCCTGCGTTAATTAATGTTTTAGGGTTGTCCATGTTTCCTTGAAGCTACACTCATGCAGAGGAAAAAGAGATGAAACAATCATTAGAAATCAGTGTGAAAAAAAGTCAGATAACAGTCCAGTTTTATTATTTAACTAATGTTCTCATATTTGTAAAAAATATTTGAAGTTGTAAAGCAGACGTTTCATTAAAACAAATTATAGTGTCATTAGACAGTGCAATACATTTTATTTTAATCTTTTGTAATTTATATTTTTTTCCTTATTTCAATGTTTGGATATTTATAAACACAAATTCTTAAAGAAAATAGATTCTGATACTGTCCGGCTATTTACTGTTCTAATAAATCTTCACTGTGAAGCAAAACTTAGGCTTCTGTATTTTCACTGAATGACAATGAATTCAAGGCTGTAGAGAACAGTGCGCTATTGCAGACTTAGGTTTTAATTATCATCATTTTAATATAGTCAGTCGTAAACTAAAGTGGGCCGGTCTAAGGCATGAAACTCCAGGGCTGAAAATGAGTCCCACTCCGGCCCTGGGTTTATGTATAACTAAAACGTTCCTGTTTGTGCATAAATAATAAAGAATTTGTGCTGTATTTCTTGCCATGTGAGTTGATATGTTGTTTCTTTAAGCAGAGTCGTTGTTTTTATAAAACAAATCCCACACTAAAATTATTTTATTTAGCTCAGCAAATTGTAACAATAACGTAAAAGAGTGCTGATAAGAAAGGTTTTTACTTTATCTCTGAAATTCATTAAAGATTAAGTGTATTTTATAACATGTCGATGATAGTTGATATGTTGATAGCCGTGATGACAGCACACAAGTTCAGCGCAGTGTCGTGATTGGCCTGCGGAAGGATCGTGGGTTGTGTTGTTGTCGTTGCTATTAGCAACAGACATAGCGCCTCACTCCACCGAGGAACTTCAGATTATCCCGTTAATACCTTTTATGCATTTAAACAGCATATTTTAACAGCTATTCAGTTAAAATAGTTGTATCTTATTTGGCAGCCTACCATGCGTAAAGCGCGGCCGGCGTTGCGAGGTACCGGCAGTGATGCAGCAGTGGTGCAGCTGCGCGCGCTCTGGAAAAGATACGAGTATCACTGCACGCAGACTGACAGCTGTCCCTGCACACTGCTCAAACAAGACATTCTCCTGAATATCGAAAAGCAACAGACTCTCAAAAAGGTATTGTAAAGGGTGGGGATAAATGAAAAGTTATTACTTTTTGGAAGGGTTCGAAAAAATGCAGGCATTCACGATCGTAGCCTATACGTTTACTTGTAGGAGATACGTAAACTTTCTTAGCGACAGCAACTTTAGCACATTTGCACCACTTCTGGGAATGCGGATTCAACTCATATCCCCAAACACACATTTAGAAAACATGTATCCAACTCATATTTGTTCAGAAATAAATAAAGTATAAAATTACTTAGTGCCAAACCTCATACGGTACTGAAAATTCAATAGCAGCATATTCAATAAGTGTGTACTGTATGAATATCACATTCATTTCTGGTCATAGTTTTATACAACAACAAAAAAATCACATTCGTTTTGTTGTACTTTTAAGAGATTTATAATTCTCAACAGCAATTAGAAAAACATTTTTTCCTCATCTTATAATTTTTTTCATTTTGGTAGTAAGAGATTGGGCAGTGGGGTGTTTTGTTGTGATGAAAAGGCAAACACATCATTTCTTTCCTTGAGTTTTGTAATAAGTTGTAACCCAGACATGCTGTTGACAGATGAATGAGATTCACTCATCAACCCATACTATATTTTCTTTAGTTATGCAATGTTAGCTTTTCTCCCTTTTTTGTCTCTCTCTTCTTCTTGGCTTGTAGATTACACTGTCATTTCCAGATTACACACCACCAGAAACCGTTGTGCCAAGCCTCCAGCCCCTGTTAATGGCTTTAAGAGATGAACGTTACACACACGTGGAAGAGTTAAACATCTGGAAGCTGTCACTTGAACAAAAAGACGTAGTTGAGCTGGTGAGAATTAATACATTTTTTCTCATAAGACAATCATTGATCCTTGTTTATTAGACCTGTTGCATGAAGCAAGTTGAAAAAAATTAAATTATAGAGACTGTTTGTTTGAGTTCGTAAAATAATGAGAATTTTCAATCATATTAGCAGAGTTTAATATCAAGTTTAACCATGCGCTTTTGCACATGATAGTGTGATGTTTGCAGCAAATCCTGAAACTTGGAGAGCGTCAGAGCAATTTACTTCTCTCAAGAGAATCAGCTAAATTGTATTCTTCACTGAAAATTAAGAAATTATTTGTAAAAAGTTGCATCAAACACTGTACACAGCAAAAACAAACATTGATGCTAATGTAAACATCTTGACATCGCCAGGGAAATAAATAGTAGCTGACATATCAATGTCTACAATGAGATAACACAGCCTCCTTCACGTTACATTTTTCGTTTAATTCATCATGCAAATCTATTCATTTGTTTGATTAATTTCCTTGAGAACTGAACAGTATGATATAACAAAACTTCAGCACACGTCTGAAGGGCAAGTTACAAGAAGTGTGACCTTTTATGTCAGACTTATGGCCACAGGTCATGATTGACTTCTCACCCCAGGGGTGTTTTTCCCAAACAACGATATAACTCGCTGGTTAACCACCATAGGACGATGGATCAGTGGGAAACTAACAATGTAGTTGCAGCTCCTTCCCCAAACCTTAGTAATTCTGTTGGAGATCAATCGTTTGAACCAAGTTGGTTCAGCAATGTAGATGATGGTGGAGCAATGACGTCTACTAATAAATACGTTCAGATCTACTTAATGTCAAATTCTTACTATATGTAACATACATTTAAGGACTACTTTTGTTCTCATATTTTTTATCTGTTGTTTAATTTCACGATAGTAAATTAATTTATAAATGTCCTCCTATGTCATTCAACCCAGGAATTCCCTGGGTCCTAGAGAACACAGGTCATGCTCATTCGCAACTTAAAAAAAACAGTGCTTGTATTTTCTTGATAAACTAAAAGATGTCAAATTGAACGCACCCGTTGGTTGTGCAGCATCAAAAGGATCTTCATATTCTCATAAAAAAACGCAATGTGTTTCTTGTCTTTAATTTAATCTATAAAGAGTAACGTCTCGTTTACGTATGTAACCTCCGTTCCCTGATGGAGGGAACGAGACGTTGTGTCGACAGAATGGGGTTTGACTTGAGAACCTACCTTCTCTGACTGACTTGAACAGGCCAATGAAAATTGGCGAATGAAATTTGCATGCCGGACTCCGCCCCCGGATATCCGGGTATAAAAGGGAGCCGGCGTGCCGCATTCATTCACCTTTTGTGCTGAGGAGCCTGAGGATCTTGCCCCGACTGCTGCAGCGGGCGGCCAGTGTTGTGGCATGAAGGACACAACGTCTCGTTCCCTCCATCAGGGAACGGAGGTTACATACGTAACCGAGACGTTCCCTTTCTGTCGGTCTCTCGACGTTGTGTCGACAGAATGGGGTTCCTCGGAAAACGCCACAGCGCTGTGCCGCGTCACAATTCCTCGCGAAGCGACGCTGACTGGCCTGGGCGTGTCAGACGTGAGCGCTTAGCATGAATTGCAACCTTCCAGCGGAAGGGAAGGAGTCCAGAGCTTTCAAAAAAGATGGGAGCCCCTTCCACCGGTCAACCGGTCTTGAGCCAGTCGTCAAGATAGTTGAGTATGCGCACCCCCTGCTCCCTGAGGGGAGTGAGGGCGGCCTCCACGACCTTCGTAAAGACTCGAGGAGACAGGGACAGACCAAATGGGAGGACGCGGTACTGATATGCCTGTCCCTCGAAAGCGAACCGTAGGAACGGCCGGTGACGAGGGAGGATGGACACATGGAAGTACGCGTCCTTCAGGTCGATCGCCATGAACCAATCCTGACGCCTGACTGACGTCAGAATGCGCTTCTGCGTTAGCATCCTGAACGGCAGCTTGTGTAGGTGCTTGTTCAGGGTACGCAGGTCCAAGCTGGGGCGCAGCCCGCCACTTTTCTTGGGGACAATGAAATACGGGCTGTAAAACCCGGAGTACATCTCGGCCAGAGGGATGACCTCGATCGCCCCCTTCGCCAGAAGGGTAGCGACCTCGGCCCGAAGCACGGGAGCATCTACCCCTCTCACTGAGGTGAAGATCACGCCCCGAAACTTGGGTGGGCGCTTGGCGAACTGAAACGCATAGCCGAGACGGATCGTTCGCTCTAGCCACCGTGCTGGTCTGGGAAGAGCCAACCAGGCTCCCAGGTACCGAGACAGGGGGACCAGAGGTTCGATCTGAGTCATTGCCCCCGTGGGGGGTGGTTCGATGGCTGGCAGTACGGCTCCCTCGACGCGGGGGGGACCCCGGGGAGGAGAGTGGCTCTGCCGAGGTGCCTGTCGGGCGATATCGCGGCATACCGCACCGTCTGACTGAGGGTGCTGGTGGCCACTGAGAGTATACCCAACCGTGTGTCTCGCCGAAACACAACGTGGGGTTGCCGAGCACCGTCCTGCGGAGGGTGAGAGCGGCTGTGAAAAAGACCCAGGGAGAGAGAAAGCTCTTTTTGTGAGAATGTGGGCGCCAGGCCCTGAAAAGGGTCGCGGCGGGGCAGGATGTGTTTTATCGCCTCCGTCTGCTTCTTTACAGTCGAGAACTGCTGGGAGAAGTCATCGACCGTATCACCAAACAGCCCACCCTGCGCGATGGGGGCGTCGAGAAAGCGAACCTTCTCAGCGTCCCGCATCTGCGCAAGGTTCAACCAGAGGTGTCTAACCCTGGACCACTAATGTGGACATCGTACGACCCAGGGCTCGCGCCGTCACCTTCGTCGCCCGAAGAGCGAGGTCAGTGGCAGTGCGGAGTTTCTGCATAATCCCTGGGTCGGACTTTCCCTCGTGCAACTCCTTCAACGCCTTGGCCTGATGGACCTGCAGGATGGCCATGGCGTGAAGAGCCGAGGCAGCTCGACCCGCAGCGTTGTAAGCCCTCGACACCAGCGATGCCGAAAACTTACAAGCCTTGGAAGGGAGCCTTGGTCGATCTCTCCAGGTGGCAGCTGTCTGCGGGCACAGGTGCACCGCGACTGCACGTTCCACCTGAGGGATGTCGACGTAGCCCTTAGCTGCCCCGTCATCGAGGGAAGTCAGGGCGACCGAGCTAGTCTGACGTGCACGCGCCGAGAAGGGGGCGTTCCAGGTCCGACTGAGCTCCTCATGCACTTCCGGGAAGAACGGTACCGGCGCCGACCGTGGCTTAGAGTCACGGCCGGTCCCCAGATACCACGTGTCCAACCGCGAGCGTTGGGGAAGAGGCGGTGCGGTGCACTGCAGCCCAATACTCGCGGCGGCCCGGGAAAGCATGGTTGACATCTCGACGTCCGCTTCATCCTGAGCTCGACCGCCTGGAGGGGAAGCTCTAAGGAATCGTAGGCACCCCCCCCCCCCCCCCGCGCCCCCCGCCATCCCCCCCCCCCCCCGCCCCCGCCCGTGCCCGCGCGGGCCACCGGGCGGCGCCCCCCCCCCCCCCCGCGGCGGGACCGCGGGGGGGGGGGGGGGGGGGGCGGGCGGGCGGCGGCCGGGGGGGGGGGGGCGCGGGGTACGCGGCCCACCCCCCCGCGGGCCCCCGCGGGGGGCGGGGGGGGGGGGGCCCCCGCCGCCCGAAGAAGGGAAGCACACGAGGGGGGGGCTGATTCTCGGAAGAACGCAGCAACCCGTGACCGCAACGACGGAATTACCATCCGCCTGCAGTGCGGGCAAGATGTATCCACAAACAGAGTCCTGCACGGGTTCGGGACTTTTTGCTAGAACGGGTGAAAAATATCCAACTGTGTCGGATACGGGTGCGGGTCGGGTCGGACAAGGGGGAAACACGGGTCTAAAGACGGTTTTAAAACAGTCACGTGCAAACGTAAAAATATAGGCCTATGCATATTTTAACACATCCACAAGAATATGTCTGTATTTCAAGTTGATAAAATAATTTAAAATCCATATCAGTTTATTTATGCCCGCGCTTTCCCAGAACTCTCTATGCCTACTTTCACTTTAAAAAAATCACAACCGCGCGATCTGCCGGCAGTCGTCGAGATGGATCCTGAGGAGTTAAAGAAAAGAATAGCTAGTGGAGATTGTAAAGTTGTCGACAATACCTCATCAAAAATCAAGTCCAGTGTGTGGGAGAAATTTGGAGTTATCTCAGATGAGGAAAACAATATTGTGAAAGGCTTTGCTGCATGCAAAACCTGCCTTAAGGTTTTTGTATTCGATAGCCGCAAATGTGGAACTTCATCGCTGAGGAAACACGCAGACAACTGTGGTAACAAACCAAGCAGTTCTATCGAACAGTATTTTTCAAAGGGAACAGAACTTAAGGTGCCTCGTAGAGATGATAAGGACACCATAACCAGACTGTCTGTGAACTTTGTATGCAATGATATTAGACCCTTTGAGGCAGTACACGGAGAGGGTTTTTTTGCATTAGCACAAGGGTTGATAGATGTTGGTGCTCGAGCTGGTCGTGTGGATGCTAAACAACTACCGCCTGACCCTACTACGGTTTCTCGTGGAGTTAACAAATATGCAGAGGAGATTCGCCAAAAAATAATCCCAGAACTTAAAATGCAGTTGGGGGGGAGTAATGGAGCTGTTACCTTGGACATGTGGACTGACGACTACAGAAAAATCGGCTACCTTTGTGTTACTCTGCACTACATAAACAATAAGTGGGAGCTGATCGAACGAGTGCTCTGTACCTCTGAGTGGGACAGTTCACTGCGTAAAACGGCCGACAACATTAAACCAGCAATCGTCAGTGCATTGCGCAAATTTGGCATTGATGAATTCTACTCCAAACTGGTCTACGTGACAGATAGGGGCGCAAATATAGTTGCGGCCCTGCGTACAGTGACCAGATTGAGCTGTGCTGCCCATATTTTCAACACTGTCCTGTACACTACATTCAAACCATCCCAGGAGGATACGTATGGAGAAGAAGTAGCAGCTATGATTGACTCTGCCAAGTCACTGGTGACCTATTTCAAGCAGACCAACCTTCAGGCTCGCCTGAAAAAGACTCTTAAAAACTCTGTAGAGACTCGGTGGAATTCCCTGCATACAATGCTAGAGTCTATCAGCAGTCAATATGAAGACATCCGCACACTTCTGGAAGAGCGAAGGGAAGTTAACCGCCTCACAAACTTGGATGAAGAGGCTCTCTCCGACTTTGTTGCATTCCTGGAGCGATTTACGGAAGCCACTAAAGCTTTAGAGGCATCGAAAACCCTGACGCTCCATCTAACCATTGTTTGGTATGAGCGCATCAGACGCCATTTGCAAGCTTCTTCAAATGATAGCATGACCATTTCCTCACTGAAGGAGAAATGCCTCAGTATTCTCCAGGACAAGTTCGACATTCATCTTTTACATAGACTTGCAATGTTACTGCATCCTAAACTGAAAAGTTTGAAGCTACTTGCTGACAGTAGTGAAGTGACAAGCGTGCACAGCGAGTTGCGGCGACTTGTGAAAGGTCAGTGTTAATGCAAAGTAGGCTACACAGCCTAGGTTCCATTATTAGACATAGCCAAACTTAACGTTACCTACATCTGCCTATATAATATATAACGTTATTTTGCACTGCAATGTTTGTTTGTTTGTTTACATTTATCATAGACCTCAAGGATAAGCGTGGAAGTCCTGAACAGCAGTGCCACCGCCCCCCACCGGAGAAGCGAGTTTGAGTGTCGGCGGACACTTTATCAGACGTAGAAGATTCCAGTGACGAGGCCCCGCAATATCAGGACGAAGTGGCTGCTTTCATCGATCACAAAACGCCAAAAGATGACCCTTTTGACGTTTTGTCATGGTGGCAAGATCATGCTCGCCTTTTCCCTTATATTGCCCAGATTGCGAGGTCTATCCTCGCCATCCCTGCATCCAGCGCTGCAAGTGAGCGAGACTTCTCTTGTGCTGGATACGTTATCCAGGAGCGGAGGAGTCAGCTGAAACCGTCAACAGTGGACGATGTTCTTTTTTTACACAGCAATTTAAAACACCACGCCACCACAAACAGGATCTAATCCCCTCGGGAAAAGGTACAGGCCAAAATTGCCCTCATTAGATATTGGATCCACGTCTCAGCCCCAATTGTAGGCTATAGTTAAGTAGCCTAATGCACAGGCCGGTTGGTAGCCTAAAATGTTATCACTCAGTGTTTTCGTAGCCATGTTCTTCATATAGCCTATAGGGTAGCCTAGCTCTTTTGACAGCGTAGGCTGTTGTCATTGTGTTAATGGTCATGTGATAACTTCTGTATGACCTGGCAATAAACATTTTTGTAAGTGTGTCTAAAATTTGGCTGGCTAAACTGATTTTATTTCGGGTGCGGGTCGGGTGTCGGTTCTATTTTAAGCAGGTCGGGTCGGGTGCAGATTTTAATAAGTGCTAGTGTCGGAAAACGGGTCGGATGCAGTTCCAATGACTGCGGGTACGGGCGGGTGCGGATTTACAAAATCAGACCCGTGCAGGACTCCCCCCCCCCCCCCCCCCCCCCCCCCCCCCCCCAACCCCCCCCCCCCCCCCCCCCACACCCCCCCCCCCCCCCCCCCACCCCCCCACAAAAAAAAACCCCCCCCCCCCCACCCCCCCAAAAAAAAAAAAAACCCCCCCCCCCCCCCTCCCCCCCACCCCCCCGCCCAAATTTCATTCGCCAATTTTCATTGGCCTGTTCAAGTCAGTCAGAGAAGGTAGGTTCTCAAGTCAAACCCCATTCTGTCGACACAACGTCGAGAGACCGACAGAAAGGGAATGGGCCATATCACTTGCCATTTTATCATATCAATGGATCAACTCAGCTTTGAAAAGAGCTTTGAATCCCACAACTAGGATCCAGAATTCCCGAATGTTTTTCTGCCATCTGGGCAGCTTGTTGCAAAATGCGTTGGCTTTAGATCAACACGCATCTGCTCTCTCTCCAGTTCAGGTCTTTCAGTTACTCACATATTTGTTTCTCAGTGGAACAGTATCCCATCTATGAATTGTTTTTAATGGAATTACCTGTCTTCCATAAACCAGAGACAATGTACATTTTGTTGCAAAAAGTTTGCCACTTTGAAATTGCTTCTTGTGAGATTGCAGTAGTATAAGAGACGCGTCTGTTCTGCTTTAAATATAAAAATAAGGTCTAATTATAACCATGCCACTGGTAGTCAACTGTTGGCCTGTACAGTTTTTCCAACTAGAACCACAGTTACTTTGGAGAACACGGCAGGTTGTTAAACCCATGAAAGCATAATTAAAATCAGGGAATCTTGTCGTCCATTGCCAAGTATTGGGTTATGTTTCCAGCACAAAGTGACTTGTAAATTCTGCAGCAATTTGAGAGAAACTTGAGAAAACTGATACAATACATCATTAACCTTTTCATTTGACAAAAAATGTTAATATAAAGAATAGAATAAGTAGACCTATCAATACCTTACATTGTGGAGTGCAAGAAATTATGAGACAAGAGACGGAGATGCGTCGAGTCAACTTTACTCTCCACTTAAAACAATAATAAAACAAACGGCAAGTCAGAGTACTTCCACACACGGTAAACCCGGAACCAACTCTAAACACAACCCCGCCCTCTTAAAGATACAGTCCCTTGGTGAATGTCTAATCCTTTAATCTTGGTTCACCACACAGGCCCCCCCAGAATTCACCCATACAAACAGGCCAGACCGAACAGGCAACCCAAACAGAACAATGCCGAAAAAATCAACGTAGAGGGGGCGGACTAAACGGCCATAACGGCTACGCTTAACTGGAGAGGGCAGGGCAATGGGCAGAACAGGGGCTGGGGCCAGGGCTGCGGCAGGGGGCCGACCCCGCCCTGGGGGCTGGGCCAGCAGAAGTGGTTCGCCAATATCCACATGAGCAGGCTTGAGACGGTCCATAGCCACTCGCTCAGGCCTACTTCCCATATCCACAACAAAGTTCTTAGACCCCCCCACCAGGACACGGAAGGGCCCATCGTAGGGGGGCCGCAGCGGGGTACGATGGCCATCGTGGCGGATGAAGACGTACTTGGCGGACGGCAAATCCTTAGGGACATAGGACTGGGGGAGGCCATGGCAAGACGTTGGAGTAGGCATGAAAGCCTCGGCAATGCCCCGGGACACCGCCCGATGAGACAACACTGACCACGGGGGACCAAGAAACTCTCCCGGAATGCGCAGAGGCTGACCATAGACCAACTCGGCCGATGAAGCTTGGAGATCTGCCTTAGGGGCGGAGCGAAGGCCAAGCATGACCCACGGGAGGCGGTCAGCCCAGTCGTCACCCGTAAGAGTGGCCCGTAACGCGGCCTTCATGTCCCGATGAAACCGCTCGCAAAGTCCATTGCTCTGTGGGTTATAAGCTGTGGTGCGGTGGACTTTCACCCCCAGGCACTAGGCGACTGCGGACCTTGGTCCGAGGAGAGATCGGACGGTGTGCCGAAACGGGCCACCCAAGCCATAACGAACGCCCTTTCCACCTCAGCTGACGTAATGGAGGACAGGGGAACAACTTCAGGCCACCTGGTGGTCCTGTGTACCATAGTGAGGAGGTAGGTGAACCCACGGGAGGGGGAAAGAGGGCCCACTAGGTCCACATTTACATGATCAAAAGGTCTCTCCGGCAATTTGAAGGGCGCCAAGGGCGCCTTGGTATGACGAGTCACCTTTGCGCGCTGGCACGCCACACAGGCAGCAGCCCAAGCCCTGACGTCCCTCCGCAGGCCCGGCCAGACGAACTTAGCCCCCACCAGCTTAACCCCCGGGTGGGAGAGGCCGTGGATGGCGTCAAACACCTTTCGCGTCCAGCCAGCAGGTACCATAGGGCGTGGTTGGCCAGTAGAGACGTCGCAGAGGAGTGTAGCGTTGGCTGCGTCAAAAACAACATCCTCCAGGAGTAGCGCCTTAGTGGCTGTCCTGTAGGCTTGCACCTCCGTGTCCGTGGTCTGATCCTTCGCCATAGCAGCGTAGTCGAGGCCCAAGTGGATGGACCCAGCAACCGCCCGGGAGAGGCAGTCGGCAACACAATTGTCCTTACCGGCCACATGTTGAATGTCAGTAGTGAACTCAGAGATAGCAGAGAGCTGACGCTGCTGTCGACCAGACCATGGTTCCGAAGACTTGGCCATAGCAAACGTCAGCGGTTTGTGGTCAACGAAAGCCGTGAAACGTAGTCCCTCCAACAAGAAACGGAAATGACGGGTGGCGAGGAAAAGACCCAGGAGCTCCCTGTCGAACGCACTGTATTTCCTCTCGTTGTCACGGAGCTTCCTGCTGAAAAAGGCCAGCGGCTGCCAGGCTCCGCCCACCCACTGTTCACACACAGCCCCCACGGCATAATCAGAGGCGTCGGTAGTAAGCGCAACTGGGGCGGTCGGAGACGGATGCGCCAGCAGAGCAGCGTTAGCCAGCGCAGTTTTGGCAGCATCGAAAGCTTGCAAGCATCTCTGGGGACCAATTCAACACGTCCGCCGGCCTCCTACCCCGCAAAGCATTGTACAAGGGTCGCATAAGTTTGGCCGCATCTCGGAGGAAACGGTTGTAGAAGTTCACCATGCCCAGGAACTCCTGCAGGGACTTCATCGTGTGTGGGCGTGGAAAACCGGCGACGGCGTCCACCTTGGCGGGGAGGGGGACGGCCCCCTGCGGGGTGACGTGGTGGCCGAGGAAGGTACTTGAGGACCGGCCAAACTCGCACTTGGATGGGTTGACAATGAGACCATGCTCATCGAGCTGGCCGAACAGCTGCTGGAGATGCGTCAGGTGGTCGTCTGCAGATGCGCTTGCCACGAGAATGTCGTCCAAGTAAACAAATAGGAACGGCATGTCCCGCAGCACAGAGTCCATGAGGCGCTGAAACGTCTGCGCCGCACCCTTGAGGCCGAAAGGCATCCGTAGGAACTCGAAAAGGCCAAAGGGGGTGATGACTGCTGTCTTGGGAACATCCTGCGGGTGGACAGGCACCTGATGGTAATCACGCACCAGGTCCACCTTTGAAAATATAGAGGCGCCAGCTAGGTGGGCGGAGAAATCCTGTATGTGTGGCACCGGATAACGGTCAGGGGCGGTGGCGTTGTTCAGATGACGAAAATCGCCACAGGGACGCCAACCGCCATCAGCCTTGGTCACCATGTGTAGGGGGGAGTCTCACGGGCTGTTGTAGCGGCGCACGATGCAGAGGTGCTCCATGGTCGTGAACTCCTCCCTGGCGATTGCGAGCTTGGCAGAGTCGAGGCGCCGAGCTTGTGCATAGACAGGGGAACCAACCGTGGTGATGTAAAAAAAAGGAGTTCGCTCTGAATCATGCGAACGAGTCGTCATTCCGTGTAATGGCCGCCAACCTTTCATTTGTGAGTCCGACACTGCACACAGTAGACCAATTACAGCAGTAGACCATCTAACCAATCAGATCAGAGTAGGCTGACAGAAAGGAGGGGATTAGTCAGATGAATCGCCAAACACATAATTAGAAAATCAGTCAAGCAAGGTAATTATAACAGCATTTTATTAGAATATGAAAGTGTTTTTACACAGTGTATGTACATAAACTTGTTGTTGGACACTCCATAAACCAAAGTTGGACCTTAAACACATAATCTTTAAGCCACTTGACTCTGAGGTTCGTTGTTAGATAAGAGTTTTTGCCTTCATGATCCATCCAGTTGGAGATTATCCCAGCATACCTCTGACTGAAGGTAGAAAAACACTCTGGACAGTTGAAGTTAATTTATGTATTTATATAGTGTTTTTACAATGTTGCATTCTTTCAGCCATCTCAAGGCTTGTTCTATTCTTTAGAGATCTAGATTCTTCCTTTAATATAAATCTGTTTTTAACATTTTATTAGTTCGGTCACTTAGAAATTGTAAACCTACAAGTTGCACAAGGTTGTGCATCAAACCAGAAAGACTTTGTACACTTTAAAAAAAAATCTATCAGCTGGGGCCAGAAATATTCCATAAAAGTTTTTCCTGTAAAATTGCACGCTTTTCCGGTTTTTCTTTTAATTGTGCGACGCTTATCTGTAATTTGATGGTTTTTGACCAAATTTCAAAATTTTGGTAAATGTTTGTAAAATTAAAGTTTTTATTTGTGTACATTAATATGTGATAATTCTGTAAAAAGAGTAACCGTAGTTGCTTAAATTTTATTTTTCCATCCTTGTTCTCTCTCTGTGTCATCAACACAAGTACAGATTCTGCATGAAAGTACCCAAACGTGTTGTTTATATCAAATATGTGTCGAATGCAGGCTTTCATGTACTGAGCCCGCTTGATTTCATTGTGGTGGGTTTGTTCTTCATAGGTTCCCTCACTAGACCGGTCCCCACAAGAACACAAGTCTGTTCTTTGCATTCTTGGAATTAAGAAACTACCAAATATGTACAGTTAATTTAAAAATTGGCCTTGATGTGTCCTGAGATGTGAGGTCTCTGTTATCACCAGGCTGTTAGCGCTGCCGAGAACAGCTTGATGTCTGCAAATACACGAAAAATTTGCCGCTGTGCCAGGAACGTTATTACGGTACAATAACTCAAAACTTTAATAAAAAAGACCCACAAGGGGGGTAAACAAAAACAGAACTATTAGACAAACTTCAACAAATGCAAAACCAAGACTTCCCACAAAAAACTGAGAAACAGGATAACCTAAACTTGAATAAGGCGGGGACAAGATGTCCACGAGTAACACGCATGACAATGCAAAGCAACCAAAACTTGATTTTTAAATTCTAGGTATTACCAACTGACCGGACGCCTGAGAGCATAGTGCACGTGAAGGACTACAAGAGAAGTGAGGAGCTAAACCATGCAGGGCTTTATAGGCAATAAGCAAGATTTTAAAGTTAATGCGAAGCTTTATAGGTAACCAATGCAAGGTTGACAGAACCGGGCTAATATGCTCATACTTTTTTGTACTGCATAACACAAATGCACTAGCATTTTATAAGTTAAAAATAATTAGCTTTCCTTGCTGTCATGATAGAATAGCAACAACAAGTTATAACGAAAAGTAATTTCTACCATTTTAGTACAACTATGATTTAGCACAGAAAGACAGACCTTCTGTTAACCCATTTCCCCCCTTTTTTTTTTTTTTTTTTTTTAAAAAAAAAATAAAAACGCATATAAATAAAGCTGACTTGACTTGACTTGACTTCTGTAATTTATTATTAAGCAATTTAGATTCTTTAGAAATCTTATATAATTTGTCACAAGTTTGCAAACTTTGCATTACACACCTTACTGCAACCTTCTTCCTGTTTAAAAAAATGACGTATTGTTTACCTCGTTTGTAAGTCGTTTTGGATAAAAGTGTCTGCTAAATGTAAATACGTGTGGTTAATGCTGATTGGTCAATTGGTCAAGAAAGAGCACATTTTCTTTGACCAATGTGACCTTTCCTCAAAATTAAAATTAAGGAATTATTTTTACAATGTAGTAGCATCGCCTTGTAAACTAACGGTACTGTTTAGTGTGTTGACAAAATCGTATATGCTCTCCTACTTGTGAGTTGCTTCGGATAAAAGTGTTTGCCAAATGAATATGTAAATGTAGTGTGTTGTTTTAAAAGTGTCTTCTGTTGGAGAGGGGGGACGAACAGTGTATCCGATCAGATTACTGGAGCTCCTCTATTGTAAACTCAATGACTGGTGTCTGGAAAGATTCGGAAAGACTGTGAAGAGCAGCTATATCACCACGCTCTGCCTGGACTACACACGGTGAGCGAACAAGTGATTTACTGATCAACTGTATAAAAGCATTGAAACATAGAGAGAGTGTACTTCCGATCAAAAACATTTAGACAGCTCTAAAGAGACCTGAAAGTCAAGTGTTACTGACCTCTTTTTTGTACTTCTCTGAGATTTGCCTGCTGATTTTACTGTTTTTGTGGTTTAATCATTTTTATTAGTGCTCTTTGCGAGGGCTCCTTCACCCACTGCACTTTGCTGACATTTAGGGTTACAGATTTCAGCCGACCTTGAACCTAAAGTATTAAACCATGGTCGGCAAGTCACCCTGCACTGTTTGTGCTACATATTTGAATGACGTCTCAAACTGTGCAGAGATGTGCTGTATTTAATGTTATCACAGGGGCGCCACTACGGTTTCTGGGCCCCTATGCTATTCTTGGTCTTTCCCTTCTTATATTTTCTTTCGTATACACTATAAGTTGAATGTATACTTTTAAGTATTTTAATGCTTTATTAATGGTTTTACCATTCTATCTGTCCGTCTCTCTCCCAGCATGAGTGAAGAAGGGTTGAAAGGTCTGCTCCGTGGAGGTTTGGAGGCCAGTCAAGTACGATCCTTGAGTTTGTGTTATTGTGGTTTGGGATCGTGGAGCGGAACTGTGCTAGCTTCACTCTTCACCAAAAGTTCAGTGAGGTATGAAGTGTTATGATCACTGTTGCTTATGTTTCCTTCCATGAACCTTTACTGGGGCTCCTGGGATCCGCCAGCTTCTGGAGAAAAAATGCATTTTATCACGTTAGTTCATGAGTGTGAATTTCCGCTGAGCTATTGCTTAAAGAGTAAGTAACATTAGAAAATAGAAAATTGCATTTCATGCAGTGTGTTATGTTGCCATGTTTGAAAGTAAGCAGTCTGCCAAGTTGTAAGTCCGAAGGTAAATGTATAACAAAGTTATTGGCTTGTAAAAAAGGGAGTGGACTCCGAATCAAGCAAACGAGACGTGACCCGAGTCTACAACCGTCACGTATCTACATCACTAGAAATAGTCCCACTTACGTTTTGCTATAGGAATGCAGCGAAAACCTCACTCTCCTCCCCCAAACACTGTTGCTCGTTCCTGATGCGTGTGTATCATGTCTAGAACCTGTTATTTTACGTTGTGAAACGAAGTCTGTGTTATTTAAACTACCAAAGCAAAAACGTCTGAGGAAACAATGGTTACAATTTATTTTTAAAACGACACCAAAAGAGTATAACCCCAGGGATTTAGTGTGCGCGTGTCATTTTACCGAAGATTTAATAATGCTTTAATAATCTTTATTATTATCATATATACAGGATATGTTAAACTACTTTCCTTGATAGAGGGGGAAATACCAACTTTATTTAGAGCTGTTAGCTCCACCAAATCACATCCTGAAAGTGTGCCTATTAATTTTTGTCTTAACTTAAATAAATATTTGTGTACCTTATGTCTGTGTTTAGCTAATGCATAACGTTTACATGTACCATTATTTCCTGGGATATTACAGTTTGTTTATCTTGCTATGAACTCGGCTATTTCAAGTATTCAATGTATTAACTCAAGAACTGAGTGGAGTACCATCTGTATTGTAATAACATCTGAAGATATGAACATCGTACACTGTATGTCGTGACAACTAGTCCAAGTATAATACTGTTACTAGAGAAGTGTAAATGTCCTTTTTGCTCCTATATAGATATATAGGGGTGAAACTAAAATAATTTTTTATAATGTCGACTTTCCAAAATACTCTATGTATTAACAGTATTTTAAGTAAAAATTATATTTTATTTCAACGATGAGCAAAAGCACAACATGCATTTTGTCACACTGGAAGCTTAGATGAAAAGTGTTGTCACTTGCCACTGAGAAACATTGTGCTCCAGTCGTGCTGGAGTCTCTTGTTGATGAGCGTCTTCGGATATTTCTTCGTCAGACTCGGCCTCAAACTGCTATCTATACACTGTATATAATATCCAACTACCTGTAAACCGTAATCCAGTAATGATGATTGGCGTTCCAATTGCGACACAAGCTGAACGCGTTTGATCAATCACAATAGACTGCACCATCTGACCAATCACATGACACTAGGCTCGCGGAGTTGCGGATAGGAGGGGATTAGACAGATGAATCACACAACGAATCATTTGAGAGTCACTCAAGAAGTAAGAGAAGAATAACATATAATTGTTGTTAGACACTCCATAAACCAAAGTAGGACCTTAAAAAACAAAACATTAGATTAATTATAATGACATAATGATTGATATTGATATGATTTAATGTTGTGTTTTTTGCCAGGAACTACAGTTTTATAATCCATTCTTGCGAAGAAGATTTAAAATGTTTGATCGGAGAACAAGAAAAATAGTGTTGTTAAAATATTCAAGGCATGACATTCACTCTAATTTAATTTACTAGTTTACTACATTTTTTCTCTATTTATTTGGTATTTATGGCTAAATGAAAAAACATAATAATGGGTTTCCTTAAATATTTTCTTAGTATTGACACAAATTATGAAATCAGGGCTTTCAATAGATTCATAAAACTATTTTATATAGAAAAACATAATTAAAAAGTCATTTTTTATAAAGGTTTACAATAAGGCTGACCTATGTTAAGATTTTTCTAATCTCATCAAACTTCTATAATGTGAGAGATGACCAACACCATGATAAAACAGTTTTCTTTCTACAGTGTGTGGACGGCACACTACACACTAAGAGATTCGAGTCTATGAAAATCTTGGAAAATCTCTTATTGTCAAATGTGACTTTAGAGTAAACTCACTTGACAGACAACCCGGAAAAAGTAATGACGTTAATGTTGGCACCAGACAGGGATTTAGACTATTCGGCTGTCCCAGCTTGTGGTCCTTTCCTGTTTCCTTTTTTCTTATCCTGTCATGCTCCTTTCACTAGACTAACAAAGAAAGCTGTAAAGGCCAAAACATCTAACTAAAAAGTTTAATTGCCATATTATCCAGGGAGCTCTTCATCAATGGCAATGAGTTGAAGTGTGGGGGTGCCACTGAGCTGCTTAGACCTCTTGCTGAAAACAGCCAGAAAGCCATATCCATCACAGGTGAGTTTGTGTATTTTTAGATAATTAACTTTATTCATTTTCTCTTTTTTGGTCAATAAAACACACTACGATAGAAGTGGAGAGAGGTGGAGAGGGTTTCTAACCACTGTAGCAATATTTTCACAATTATTGTCAATAGTGACACCTCTACTGAGAGACATTGAAAAGCTCATAGACATTTTGTGTTTTAAAATGATCGTCACAAACACTCTCAGTCACATGGTTGTTTCTTTTAGATGACCCTGATTTGAATCCACAGATCAACATGAAGTCTGTGCAAAAGAAATCAGCACGCAAAGGTAATATAGCCTTTTTGAACCCTTTGAAAGACAACCATAGAAAGAGTCACTAACAGACTTTTTTATGAAACACCCACACATGGACAATACTAACATCCCTGATTCTTTCACACCGTCTCAGTTTTGCCATGTGTCATATATTACTGTACCTCTGTCTTGACCACATGAGCAAACATATTCACGTAGGACTCCAGTTACCTCGACAGCCCAGCTCTTCCTCCGAGACACAGAATCAATATTGAAGAAAAATAGTTAGTATCACACAGAGACATATATACGCATGCATGTTTTCACACACATTGACACGTTCCTTGCCAGAGAACCCTATTCTACAAGAAAGAGATGATTTGGCCAATTAATGACCACTTCAAATGGTTTAAAAGACAGTGGGGGAAACCATGCACCATGGCATCGAGTCCAAGAGATGCCGAGTGAGCTAGAAAGAACCAGAGCAGACAGTGTCTCCGCCAAATCTCAGCCGTATTAGCTCCACCACCTGTGGGTGAAATGGTCTTGCGATGGCAGCATGCCCTTAGTGTACTCTTGATGTACCCCTGGTGTGCGGTCATATGATTTTGATGCGTGCCAGATTTGTCTCAGCAACAGATGTTATGTTGTGATTAGGGAAGAAGAAAAAGAAGAGAAAAGGAAAAACCAAAAGCCCTCCTGAGGTGAAGGAGGGACCCTGGCTAAAGAAACTGCACATGTTTGATAACTCTATTGATGACGCGGTGCCAAACAAGCTGAACCCATTAATGGAGCTCATCTGCATGTGAGTGTTTACTAGATTTCATAGACTTTATAATATTATAAGATAGTTATTTTAATGATAACATTTTACTTGCCAATCTGCTTGTAAAGTCGGGATGTAAGCAATACAGTTTCCGAGTCAAAGCATCTACTTATCTCAAGGGCGGTGACCCGGAGGAGTGGTGTGCTGTTAGAATCTATACATATATATATATATATATGTTTACCACCGGGCTGTTGAATGTTTAATTCTGATTGGCTGACGGATGTTTTTCAGGTGTGCATTAGCTTTCGGTTAAACGCAAACCTATGAAGTAGTTACAGATCTCTCGGCCGAATTACATTTCCGTATCACTCTGCCAAGTTTTACCGTTATAACGGATTTAAACTGTACAGTCCACCACAAACAACATAGAAGATGATTTCAATAATTGTGGAAATTAAGAACATTTCGCCAACTGTGCGAAAGTTGTACTTGATCACTTGAACATCAAAGGCAGACAGCATCAGCCAGCGTCATAAAACGGTCACTGAAGACCAACAAGACAAGATTGAAGATGAAAAACAACAAAAAAATAACAAGAAAGACATTAGTTTGGGGAGTAAATGTGTTCAATTATTAGCTTAAAACAAAAAAACATCTACTGAATAGGTAGAAAGAGAAGGGGCAAACGCTTTAAACAGCCACCTGCAAGCTTTCCACGGAATACTCTGTATCAAGTTTTCCTGCTTTAAGAGCTGATCTGAATCGTCATATTTCCACATACAACATCATTGGAAAACCAGAATTCAAATCATCCAACAATGTTTTCAAGGCCATTCTAAAAAAGTTTTGCTAGGCTGGAAAAGACTGCCGAAATAGAGCTCATTCGTATCTCTCCGCATCTGTCACTAGACACAGCAGCCGGGCTGGTTCGAAAAGTATTGTAGCGGTTTTAGCTGCATGTTAAAATAACGATGAGCTTAGCTCACCAAATAAAATTCTCCACCAAATCTATCAAGATCAAATCCATGAACGGTGTTATCTAAAACATCAGTTTCAGTCAAGGAATTTGTTTAGCTCAAAGTAAAATACATATAATAATCGTTATTAAATATACATATTCTACAGTCTCTGATTAGTAATGTACAGTATAACAATATTGGTTCATTCGTCCAGCGAATGCATCAACGATTAATACACTTTCCATTTTCTCATAGCAATAAGTAACGTGACTTTACCAAACAGAATTTAGAGCAAAAGGTAGCATAAATCTAAGTTTAAGTGACTTTGTATGTGAGCATTGAGCACAGAAAACCCATCACAAGTGAATATATGGTTATTTAATAAACTACTCTACATGGTAAACATAACTGACGATCGCAGAACACAAACACAACATGAAACACAGAACGCACATGAATTTAGGGAGCGCTGAGTGAGAGAAATTGTGAGAGCAGATTTCTGAACACCAATAAAATAAAATAAAAAAAAATCATCTTTAACAAAGAGGCACAAACTTGAAGCAGCTATTCTATAAATAGAAACTAATGTGTATTCGTATGCGCTTGGAGAGATGGAACGGTTCAATTGGTTTCAGGATGCGGTCTTGTGGTGGCGTGGGGGAAAAGGCGGTCTCTGAAGAGACGCCACGAACTGGTTTCTTGTCAAGGCAGGTATGTAGGAAAAGGTCAAAAGCAAAAAGAGTGGAAGAGACGGTGGTCTCTTAAGTTGTGAGAATGTCACGCCCTACAGATGTACGCACTGCCCACGGAGGCTACCTCTCCAGCCCCGGAAGGATCACTGCCCGCCACCGGACACCGGAACCCCAGCCCGTCCTGATGGCTACCGAGGGGGTGAGTCGCACTTGTCTTCCCCTAACCCTCTGTGCGAACTCTTCCAGAGGATAACGGAAGGAGGGTCCTCCGGACGGGAGCAATGGTAAGATGACCGACTGCGGAACTGCTGGGGCTGGGTTTGGGTCATTGACACAGGGTTGCACCCTGCGTCACCGGAAATGATGCATTTTGCTCGAACATAGGACCATTTCTGATGGCTCCCGCTTGCACGGCATTCAATGGGCTTAATACTCGTGCTTGCGGCTATGCTGATTGGCTGAGGGGCTTTTCCCTCACACTTGATTTGTGATTATGTTGGGAGAGCGCTGGGTTCCGCTCTTTTCTGCTCTCACTGTCTTGTTTTATACAGTTCCCTTAGCGTTTCACGCAATGTCATCTCTGAACTGCCGATTCTCCTCTTCTGTGGATTACCAACTCCCCTCTTGAATCCACTACCTACTGCCTGGTTTCCAGCGCTGATTGCTTCTCTCACTGCCTCTGCTTGTGTGTTAGCTGAATAAAACTTCATTGTTACCCGCCATTGGATCTGTGTGCTTCACATCCCTGACAAAAGCCTTAAGTTGAAATCTCCACAAAAATATGGCTTTTATGTCATTGTTCTTCAGGCAGTCACAATGTAATGATCTCCTGATCGCAAAGGCAATTTGAGCTGATTGTTGAGCTGTAAAAGCAAGGGCTCTCGCAACATGCCATCCCTTCCTAGGTTGGACGCATTAAGTCAGTCATTGCAAATTTTTTAAAAGATCCTGAGAGTTATGGGACAAAAAAGTCAAGAGGTAGACCCCAAAAACATTTTAACCTGCTCTGAGCTTGAGGATCCGAAGGACTGTCCGAGAAGATACAGGGCGATCCTCAACCCAAATTAAGGCCTTTACTGATAATGACTGTTGCCGAATAACCAAGATGGGCTTCAAGAACAAAAAACATATTTAAAAGCCACGTCTCCTTCCACGCCACAAACTTGCCCGTTTGGAATTTGCAAGTGAGCACCAAACATGGGTATTTGAAAGGTGGAAAAAAGTTGTTTTCTTTGAGAAAAAATATTACCTGGTCCTGATGGCTTCCAATGTTACTGTCTTGACAAGGAGATCCCACTGTAGATGTTTTCTTTGCGGCATAATTTTGGAGGCACCATCATGATCTGGGGTGCTTTTTCCTTCAATGGGAAAATGGAGCTTCAGGTTGTGCAGGGCCGTCAAACGGCGGCTTACTAAAGTCTGTGGACATGTAGTTGGCATCCCTTTTGACCAAGGGCCCTCGTTTTTGCCATAATGACTGGGTCTTTCAACCGGACAACGCTACAGTTCACAACACCCGCCTGACAAAAGACTTCTTCCAAGAGAATAATGTCACTCTTTTGGACCATCCTGCATGTTCCCCTGATCTAAATCCCATTGAGAATATTTGGGAATGTTTATAAAATGTCATTTCCAGAACGTATATGCTATTTGTGAAGCAATCTTCACCACATGGAGCAACATTGCCACCAAGCCTGCTGGAAATAGTTGCATCAAGCATGCCGAAACGAGTCTGAAGTGATCAACAAGAATGGTGGGCTACTCAGTGCTGAGTCTATTTTTGACACTTTTAGTTCTGTTGTGTTTTTTTGGGGGGGCTATGGTCTTAAACTGTTGATCAGCCGATGTCAAACTTTTGAGTTTAAATTAAGGCTTCAATAAATTGCCTACTCTCTTGCTCCTGTTTCTTGTTTATGGTATTTACAACCTGGTTACGATCCACCAGCGAGAATGCGTATACTTGTAATGTTTCCCCCGGTCTTCACGTGAGTGATAACGAGCGTCAGCTGTCCATGCACCAGTCTCGCATTTCTCACGGAGGAGCTCCAGAAGCATAAGAGAGGAGCGACAACAGGGCAGTGCGAGAGAGGGAGTGGAACAGTCGCCGCCGTTCGCCATGGGCCAGAGCCTGCTGCCGTCCGCCATGAAGGGGAGGAGCAGGGAACGAGGGAATTGCTGCCAGCTGCCCTCAACTGGAGGAGCCTTCGCCGGCTGCCAGGAGGCAGAGGAGGATCGAGCCGTCAACCGAGCATCCAGTACCATCGCATGGCACCACAAGGAAGAGCTTCTCGGCTGGCTGAGGACTGAGCGACAGCATGTCGGGAAACCGGACCAGATTTTTTTTTTCCTCTCTTCCCTCTCTCACCTGTGTCGCTCTTTGTGCTTCCGTCTCCTTTTCTCTCGTGTCCTTTCCCCTAGGCGCTGTGGCTGCCGAGACTGGCCCTGTGGGGGGAGTAGAACGCAGTCTTGGGAGTACCCCCCAGCCTGCGAGGGGCGATGGGGTATGTGGTGAGCAGGGCGCGACGAGAGCCTTGAGGGAAAGGCGCGAGGCCGGTCACGTGAGTGATAACGAGCGTCAGCTGTGCGTGCACCGGTCTTGCATCTCTCACGGAGGAGCTCCGGAAGCATAAGAGAGGAGCAACAGCAGGGAAGTGCGAGTGAGGACCAGGCCTGGACTTTGTATGGCATTTTAAGTTTATTTTATTGTTTGTTTATTTAATTAAAGCTTGTTTTTCGTTCGCCGGATCCTTCCTCTAAGACTTCGTCAGGATCGACGTAAACTTTTAATGGTCATTTAACCTTTGCAAAATAGACCTCGTGCGTTCACTGAAGTTCAGTGACATTTCTACGCTCACAAACTCTGCCATGCAAAACTAAACATCATCGCATACCTGCAGGTCACATGGGCTCTTGGGCAGTCCCCTGTCAGAAGGCAAACAAGTCCTCAGATTTCAGTATCAGGCTCCGGCTACACGAGACTACATTCGATCACAACTAGACCTTCCATTTGCCATTGCCCAAGGTTCCAACCTAAGGTTGAGGCTGTCTTTTTTTTTTTAAAATATTCTTGCCTCCTTCTGTACCTGACAAGGCTGCCTCCGTTCTCGGCTCCGGCAACCACCTCCCTTCTCCTCTCTCTTCCTCAGGCCCGCCCTCCCTTCACTCCGTGGCATGGTTGTTGGTGCTGAGTCTGAGTATTTCACAATCTGCTCAGTTACTGGGATTTTCACGCACAACCATTTCTAGGGTTTACAAAGAATAGTGTGAAAAGGGAAAAACATCCAGTATGCGGCAGTCCTGTGGGTGAAAATGCCTTGTTGATGCTAGAGGTCAGAGGAGAATGGGCCGACTGATTCAAGCTGATAGAAGAGTAACTTTGACTGAAATATCCACTCGTTACAGGCTGGTGGTGGTGTTGTAATGGTGTGGGGGATGTTTTCTTGGCACACTTTAGGCCCCTTAGTGCCAATTGGGAATCGTTTAAATGCCACGGCCTACCTGAGCATTGCTTCTGACCAATTCCATCCCTTTATGACCACCATTTACCCATCCTCTGATGGCTACTTCCAGCAGGATAATGCACCATATCACAAAGCTCGAATCATTTCAAATTTGTTTCTTGAACATAACAATAAGTTCACTGTACTAATATGGCCCCCACGTCACCAGATCTCAACCCAATAGAGAGTGTGTATATATATTTTATGCATATTTAAATCCTTGCTTGCAGCAGTTTTAAACATCTAACAACAAGTTAGACTTGCTGTCTGCAATAAAGTTGATTCTAACATTCATTACAAACACAGCATCAGGTGACAAAGACTAAAAGCAGGTCAGATTTATCCTGTCAAATTGAATTTAATTCCCTCTGCTGAAAGGTTTTGTTGGGTTATTTGCCAGTGCAGTTGTCTCCCATTTTTTTTTTGTTTTTGTTTATAACATTTGGCACAATAAAAAGTATTTTCCCATATTTCCAGCCAAGAACCTATTCAAATAGAAAGTTATGGAATAAATCGTGCAATGCTTGCTGTGTATGTTTTCTGCCGGCACGCTTTCATCCACTCTTATGCACAGAGGTCAGGTTCAGTAAAGACTGAGCTAGTTCTGGTGGATCACAGACATTTCTCTCTAGAGCTCTGCTTTGAGCTATCAGCTCGTCTTATGTTGTCCACCTGTGATATCTCCTGTCATGTCGTTGATAAGAGATCATATTTGCCTTAAACAAATCATTGCATTAATCCACATACTGTATACTGTAGAGAGTTTCTGGACAGATGTTAACGTGCATACTGCATTATGTGTATCATAGAAGCCAAATACTTTTGCACTGAAGTCTTAAAGGGATAGTTCACCTCAAGATAACAATTCTATCATCATTAACTCACCCTCTTGGCATTTGTAACGGCATGGTGCCGTTCACATTTCACGTCTTTAGCACTGCAAATGCATTGTTTTAAATGGAGACGCACAAATAAAGGAGCGGACGCGGTCATGATGCAAATTCTTCTTGCCACGGTGCCGCATCGAGATAAAAAATATTTCAACTTTTCAGAATGCCACATGCACACGTGACGGGTAATGTGACAAGAACTGACCAATCAGCCCCACCTTTTGTGAACCAATATAGACATAAATAATATTTAATATGATCCCTTTAAAAAGCACATATTTCCCTGACGGCTTACAGGATATTCTTCTGTAACACTGATTAAAAGACTCATGCTTAGCGTTGGTGTAAATTGTTCACAGCTGTTCCTGTTTCTCAACATGTTTGTGAAAATTGTTTTATTTTTTTTAGATTGTAATCTTACCATGTTCAAGCATATGTTTGACCTGGAATCCTGACTGATCATCGTATGCCACTTAAAATGATTTAAAATTAGGGCTAAAACCTAAGTGGCTTGTAGGATATAAAACATTTATTAAAATTATATCAAATTTAATTTCTTCCTCTTAAATACCACTGGACACCAAAGTGTCCAATATTTATGGGAAGTGCCTTGAGCTGTATGAATGAATGTAACAGCGCATGTTCAGTGTCATTAAATGTGTGTGTCTCTACATGTACTGCATGTCAGTCTGGTGGAGTTCTCCAGTTTCCTGACGGAACTGGACCTTGGTGAGAATCACATCGGAGAATCTGGTGGGAAATCGCTTTTAGAGGCCCTGAGAGAGAGGAAAGCAGGTGTGGACTTTTGAAATGTGAAGGAAATATAGCTCCAATGGAGCGTGTGCTTATGTGGGGAGGTTTTTATGTGGATCATTTCTTTCCTGTTACCATTGTGTCCTGACCACATGGATAGACTAGGACTCTACATACATCCCTTTATTTATCTTTTACTATAGATAAATAATCTTCTTGTTCAAATCTTGTGTTAAGTGTAAGTTCAGAAGCCCCTATGGTGGCTTATTTAGTAATAAGCTGCAGTCCCAAGTTCAGAAGGTGAGTGGCCTGACATATTCATTCTTATAATTCTCTATAATAAGGTTGATAAATAAAAAAAAAAACGAATGCACATTTAAAAAATAATGATTAATAACTTATGTCTTGATTGCCTCTGTTAGATAAAATGCTGATTTTGCTTCATGATCCAGATTTTTATATAAAAAGCATTTTTAGTTGCTGGCCCAACTTACCTGAATGTGTCCAGCTAAAGGTTCAGTTAAAATGCGGCACCTTTTGGGTTGAGTTTAAGCAGAAATTTTGGTGGTTACTCCAAAAATATTAAAATAATATTGATATTATTCAAATACAGTATATTGTATTACTGCATTACTCACTGAAAAAAGGAAGGGTGAAAGAGACATTTTGATATAGAAGTGAGGTGGTTGAAGTAAAGTAACCTAATGTTGAACTATTTATTGTAGAGAGCATGAAGGCTCAAAACGTTTTCATGAAATCAGCTTTATTGATTAAGGATCAATAAATAAGGATTGGGTGTCTTATCTCTTCACTTTGAAATTCTTTGCAGTCATTGGCTGTTAACTTTTAAGCTGTTGCCATAACTTCTTTTTATTTTTTCATGAAATTTAAGTTTTATCGATGTAATTTATGTTTTAATGTTATTACAATGATCACAGCAGGCCCATTTTACATGAACACTGCTATCTCCAAAAATTAATGTTTAATTTTTAAAAGTTAACGTGGAGTTAATGTTTAAAAACCTGTAAGGCGTGAATAATTATATTTTATTACATCAATCCAACACAAAAATATTAAAAACAGTCCTTATTAATCATGTGAAAAATGTCACAGTTGTTTACAGTTTTTGTATAAATGTAATGTAATTTTTTTCAATACAGTCACTAAACGTAAATTACAGAAACACCCTTTCAAATAAAAAAAAGAAAATTTGAGAAAATAGTAATTTTACAGGGAAAACTGTTATTTTTCGGTTTATTTCTGCCACCCCACCAATCAGAAAATGTTCTGTGTCTATGTTTTTTACAGGATTTTTTTACTCAGTATAGCCTACTTTGAAATCAGACTGTGACCTAATGCAGTTGGGTTGTTTTTACATCCCTTAAAAAATACCTTTCTATTAAACTATTATACAGTGTCCTCTGCTAACCCATGGTTGCTGCTTGTGTGGGTATAATGTTGCTTATAAGTACATCCAACACTATCAATAAGATATTTTGGGGGCCCAGTAATCAGCCTATATAGTGGAGATAAGTGTACCGTCTTCATCGCAGGGTTTATAGTCAGGACAGTCATATACACAGTGACTTAACATGCATTACCAAAACACACAAGTCATGTGGAATACTTTAATGGTGCAAATTACGTTGGAAAGAAGCAGCCTACACCTAATTTTCTGAAGATTAACAATGCATAATTACCAGCTATTGTTTGCTGCAGTAAGATTTTAATCATTTAATCTTTTGTAACAGCTAATCTCTCGGCAATAAAAATTCAAGTCTCAACACGGATGTCCACGGAAACTTTCAGTGCCATTTTGAAAAGTTCAAAAGAGCTTAAATCTGGAAAATGGAAACGACAGAATACGGTACAGCTTGCAAATTTGAAGAGTTAATTTGTAAAAACAGACCACTCTTTTTTGATATATTTTTTTAGATCATGTTTTTTTATCGTGCATTCCAAGTGATTCCAACTGCAGTTGGGTTGTTTTGATGAAGTCATAAAAAAATACAGCTAACAAACCAACACAATAAACACAAGATGTCGAAAAATGAAAGTGTCTGTTTTGCAAAGAAACCTCTTCATTTTCAGATAATGAAGCATTTTACATTAAAATTATGCATGATATAAAAAGTATTTGGACACTTTGTTTGTCAATTGCCATCCCAGATCTCCTAAGAGTGTAACCACATTTGATCACATTTTCTGTGAAATTGTTCTTCTGAGCAGCCAGAAGTGACCAAATATTTTTCATATTGACAAAAGTGTCATTGTGAATTTCTCATTAAAATAATGCCATGTGTTGTTATTTTTTATCTAATGCAATAATAAGCAAATTTGTATTCGTAAATTATGTCATTATATTGTTGGTGCCAATATATTTGCTGTCTTTCATTAAGGTTGTGGGAGTGAATTTCTCTCAGCTATGCTAATACTCTTGTTTTATCATTTCTAAAGGGGAAAATTAAGTAGTACTGGATCTCTCTGGGGGTATTTACATGACTGATGGACTTTGTTTGACAACAGCAGTGCACCAGGGATGGCAGATATCTGAATCACTTTATTCTGTTTCCTCATTGAGAGCTTCAGTTTGCATGTGGGTGTTTATTTTTTGGTAGCACTTTTTGCTGTTCGCATTTGTTCTTTTATAAGCTAAACCTAACATGTTATTTGACAATGAATTTAACAGCTTATAATTCATACTAAATTATTTGAAAGTATGAAAATGTAGAAATTTATGAATATTTTCGTGAGGATAAAGTTTAGGTTAACTGTTTCCTTACAGGATAAAACTCATTTCTATGGAATTTCCTAATAAAACATGAAACCACAACATGATGTTTAATTAACAATGTTCGGGAGGAGCCGTAGCATATGATCAGCCGGCTGGTCTACAATCAGCAATCACTGCACATACGAGGAGCCATAGCGAGCTCGCTCATAAATAGGGAAACCATCTTACCTGCTCGATCTCCTAAGATTAAGCATCAACGATAGTTCGACGCTATGTCCGAGACCCCCGTCATCGACGACTTGTCCGTCAACCGCAATCTTTCAGCGCCGCCGAGCGTGTCTCATCAATCCAGCTCAGGATCGGAATCATCAAGCGATTCCCCGGCTTCTTCCTACAACTCCACTCACAACACGATTCCCGCCATCCAGAATTGGACCGTCCAGTGCCTACGATTTGCTCTGTCCACCGTGGACGTCCAATTTCACAGGCAGATGAACGAGGCGGAGCTTTTTGCCTCTACTCCTCTTCCCTGGCGGATACCGCCTCACCGAAGTGCGCTACGGAAAAGTCCACCGCCAAGCCGGGCACGGCTCGTGGTTCTCCTTATTCCCGGTGCAGGCAATCCACCTCCGTGGCTCGTCGTGGCTGCCCGCGGGGAAGCCGGCACAGCAGGATTTCCGCGAGTGCAGGTATCGCCACAGATTTCCCGGACTCCATGAACCCACAGGTCCCTCTCGCCGTAGGCCAGCTTCTGCCTGCTGCCAAACATCCCGCCAGCAGTTAACACTGCGGGCCGCCCACGAAACATTAGTTCACCAGCATCTGGAGCTCCGGTGCTTTACCACAGATTCCCCGCCCCTGGCTTTTGGCCCACGGCGCCTCCGTCGACCACTAGCGCGAGGCTGCCTCAGCTAGCGATGCAGGCGCCGGTTCTTGGCCATTTCCCAACCACCTTAGTAGACGCTGCTAGCGCGAGCATGGCTCCGCTAGCCGCCCAGGCGGCCGCCACTCCCCCCCTTTCTCTCTTCCGGAGAACCGATCAAACTTCTCATTGGCTACGGCGACAACAATGCCAGTGCCAATTAACACACCAGCCTTGGAACCGCCTCCAGTTTCGGGGAACATCAGATCTCAGATCTTGACAGGTGCGGACACAGACCTTTATTTTCTCCTCTCACCTTTATCACCCCCATCAACCGAGCGGCAGATCACTTACGGCGATCTACCGCTCACGTTTAAAAAGCAGTCACCCAACCACACGCGCACACTGTCTTTCCCCAAATTTACCGTCGCTTTTTCCCGCTACACAGACGTGATCTGCACCGCGTTCCCTCACAGGAGACGTGAGCTGGGCAATTACCTCACCATCGTGGCAGAGCTCGCTCTCTCTGACGGGGGCGTGCATTTCTACACGTACCACAAACTTTGACGTAACACAAATGAGGAATTTTCCCTGCACTATCATAACATCGATCAAGCCATTACTTTAATAAAACATGCAGGTCGTGGCGCTTGGCTAGCCAAAGTCTATATTACATCCGCGTTTAAAGTCATGCCCATCCACCCAGACTTCTGGCACCTTTTCGGCATTCGATGGCGCAATAAATTTTACTTTTCTGTCCGCCTTAGGTTCACCAGCAGAAGCAGCCCAAAAATTTTTGACATGTTGTCAGAGGCAATTTGCTGGATTCTCTCTGACAATTATGCAATTCCCTACCTCATCCACCTACTAGACGATTTTTTAATCATCTCGTCTCCCGACTCGTTTCTGTCTGCGCATAGCAAAAATCCAGCAGGTTTTCGAAAATCTCGGCATTCCACTTGCCCCAGACAAAACTTCAGGACCGAGCACGTCCATCGAATTTCTCGGAATAAAATTAGACTCGCTTAAATTCCAGGCTCCAAAGAGAAAATCGACAGAACGATCGTCATCGCTTCCTCCCTATTAGCTAATCCCCGCTGATTCAAACACGAGCTCCTGTCTGTTCTCGGCCATCTGAATTTCACAATGAGAATAATCCCGCAAGGCCGCCCGATGGATAAATGGATAAAATTCCTCTGACAATGGAATGGCTTGTCATTTTTCTACAGTGACATGTCCTCCTCCCCCGTCGATATTCACCTGTTCACTGATGCCGCCCCTTCCGTTTCAGAGGCTTTTTACCAAGGTTGTTGGTTTGCATCCACTTGGCCCCCCAGCTCTTAGAGATTCCGCAGGCTTTAGCATCTTCAGCACTTTTCGAGCTGTATCCACTGGTTGTCGCAGCATCCCTATGGGGAAAAGAGTGGTCGGCTTCCAGTATAATTGTACATTGTGATAACGAGGCAACCGTTCATTGCATTTACAAAGGCCGCTCCCACTCCCCCGCTTTAATGCCGTTCCTCAGACGCCTCATCTGGATCTCAGCCTGTGACCAGTTCATTCTAACTGCCAAACACATTCCCAGATCAATAAATCAGATTGCTGATGCCCTTTCTCGTTAAGCTTTCCAGAAATTCAGGCTGCAGGCGCCCGAAGCAGACCCCTTGCCAACACCGCTACCTCCCTATTCGGAGCTGATATTCCGGTAAACCACCCACTAAAAACCCTCCTCGATGCATCTCGAAACTCCATCATCCAAGCCGTCTCCCTTAGGACCCTCCAATCTTATCTCACTGCATGGAAAAGCTTCAAGTCGTTTCACCACGCGTTCAACATTCCCTTTTCCACTTTTTCTGTCCTCTCCATCACCTCCTACATCTCCTTCCTAAACTCGTCAAAAAACCTCCACGCTAGCTCAATTAAAGGTTACATGAGGGGAGTCCAGTTCTTCCACAAGCTCATATTCAACTCTCCATCCGCAGCCATAGTCAGCTCCCAAACATCTATGCTCATCAAGGGCATTCAAAGAACCCAGCCCGCTCGCCCAGACGCCAGGCAACCTATGACCCTGGATATACTGACCAGATGCATTTCCACCCTCCGTAAAGGATAGCACGTCGATCGCACACTCGACACCATGTTTATCCTATTCTTTTTCGGCTTTCTACGATTTTTGGGAAATTTCCACCACATCCATCTTCAACCCCCTAATCCATCCAACTTTATCGGACCTATCAGTACTCGATTCAGAGACAATGTCATTCTCAATTAAACAAAGCAAGACGGACCAAACCAGGAGGGGACATTTCATCTACATTGTCAACCTCCAGTCACCGTTTCAGCCTTATCAGACCCTTCTAGCCTACCTTCACTTCAGCAAATCCCAGATCAAAACCACATCAGACCCTCTCTTTGTTCACGAATCTAACCGCCCAGCCACACGCTTCTGATTCCAAAAACACCTCAAAGCCGTATTGCTCCTGTCCGGCATTCCCGCAGACTACTTTTCCGGCCACTCCTTCAGCATAGGCGCAGCGACTACAGCCGCCCAAAAAGGCCTATCGCAGTCTCAAATCCAAGCACTAGGGCGCTGGACATCGGAAGCTTTCGAGGGCTACATCAGGTCAGATCGCTCAATCATCAGGGAAGCCCATCGAACCATCATTTCCAGAATCATCTAAAGGATCCATCCTTAACCCACATGGGCTCGAACCTCCACCACTTCAGCCTTCATCTCCCTAGCGGGAGATCTCACTGCAACCGCCTCAGCAATCACCAGGGATTCAGACCCCACCCGCAGGGGCCATCGCCCAAGTCTCGGGCTCTGCCACAGCAGACGCTTCAGCAGAAGCCAAGATCGCAGGAGCTACCGCATCAGCAGAGGCCAGTGCTTCTATCCCAAGCATAGAAGCCAGCATTAAAACAGCCTGAGCCGGGGGACAGCTCTTCCATTCAAGCATGGAAGTAAGCGCAGCGACAAGAAGCACCCAAAGAAGCCAGAGCTTCCATCTAAGGCGTCGAAGCCAGCGTCGCAGCAGCGATCGCCTCCGCAGAGGCCATTGCTTCCAACTAAGGCGTCGAAGCCAGCGTCGCTCGCAGCAGCGATCGCCTCCGCAGAGGCCAGTGCTTCCAACTAAGACGTCCAAGCCAGCGTCGCAGCAGCGATCACCTCCGCAGAGGCCAGTGCTTCCAACTAAGGCGTCGAAGCCAGCGTCGCAGAGAGCGATCGCCTCCGCAGAGGCAAGTGCTTCCAACTACGACGTTGAATCCAGCGTCGCAGCAGCGATCGCCTCCGCAGAGCTTCCATCTCGCATTCTGCCATCTACGACTTTCTATGGATCAAGCACCTTTCTCCCCAGCAGGAACCTCCATCAGGTCCTCTACTACAGCTGGATCCCTCCTTCAGTAGCCTCCTCCCAGTATCAGTCTTAGTCCCAGGGACACCCACGAAGATGTGTTCATTTTAGATAGTTTCCGAATTCCTATATTTTCAACCTCTACAGGCACTAAGCCTACTTCCAGCCACTCATGGGTTCCAACTTCTCATCACTCCAGCAGGCATCCTCATTCCATGTCAGTCTCAACCATCCTTGGAGGAACCCCTGCCCCATTCTTGCCTCATCACAAACCACACCTCCTAAGGAGCCATCATCCTCTTGTCCTTACCTGAACGCAGTCCACGCCTCCTTACTGTTCAGCACCGCGTTTGGGGGGTATGCGTACTCCGGCGGCTGTCCCACTTCTTGCACGCCAAATACGCATAACCTTCATAACCAAGCTCTATCTTTATTATCCCTATCAACATCACTGTTATCTGCACAGGTGAACTCGTGAAATATGTGTCAGTGTGTGTGCGAAATAATTGCCAATTTATCATTTAAAATTCTTGTCATATTGAAATAGCTTATAATGTCAATCAATAATTTCAACAGATTTGTGAAGTGTTGCTTTATAAGTAGCTTTAAAGCTAGCGGACACTTTAAAATAAATCCATTAAAATGAAATTTTCTGTCAGCTGGAGCGACAGAAATATACCCTAAAATAACAGCTTTTTTTCCTGTAAAATTACAGCATATAAGGAGAGTAAATAATTTTCCACGTTTTTCTTGTAAATTTGCTATCTTTTTCTGTAATTGTTTAAAAAATAAAGTGTAAAATTTTTTATATTGAACTACAATTAAATATTCTGGCAGCTGAGGAGCCAGAATATTGTTTTAAATAAAAATATGTTTCCCCTTAATTACATGGTTTCCCGTTATTCTTGTAAATTTGCGGTCTTTTTCTGTAACTTTAAGTTTTTTGACCCTATTTCAAAAATAGGCCTACATAAAAATATCTGTAAAAATTCTGTAAAATTAAGTTTTACAGTATATGCGGTTTAACGCACCATCTGAAAGTCTCATTCACTGCAATAACAGCATTACAGAACATAATAATTAATCAACATTATTGGTAGAACCTATAGCGGTTTTGTAAGCTTGTTGATTATGGGATAGCATGGTTTATGTTTTTTTATGCAAATAATAAGTTTACACAGATGTTCATTAAATTCACTTCATTCAGACAGAATGCAATGGCTGGACCAGGGCTGGGTCACATTTCCACACAGATTTTTCTTGGGCCACTCAAGAAATATCCAACTGACAAATAACATAATAAAAAAGTAAATTATGTTTTATTAGTATTATCTATTAAATAATGATATTTCAATTTAATCACAGAACTGTAAATAATTATGAATGCAATGAACCATGATTACTCTATATATCAGCCCAACCAAAAAAATAACTCCTCTTACCGGGCCTGGATTGGACTAATAGTTTAGGGTTCTGAGACAGTATAGCAAAAATATTTATGAAACATATTTCCAAACCTGGGATGTAGAAAAAATATTTATGAATATGTCTATGAAAGCAATATAGGAAACCCAAAGTGTGTGTGTGACAGATTGTCTGCATGGCACAGATGGAGATTGGTTTGGTTCATTTGGTTTTGTCTCCATCTAGTGCTAAAGCACCAAACTGCATTTAGTGTCACATCAAATTTTGTTCTAGCATTTTATTTGTTGGACTAATGCAGATTTGTATGTGACCACTGTAAACTAATTAAACATTTATTGTGTTTACAATTGAAAAAAATAAGGATTGTACAATTAGCAATTACGGTGATAATAGAAAACATTAGATGTAGACGTGTATGGTAACATTTCCCCTTTTTAACACAGAATCTAATAACACTATTTACTTTTCAAAACGTGTATTGGTCATTCTCAGAAAACAATTGAAAAATGTAAGATGGATTTTTGTAACAGGACTGAAAGTAACAGGACTGAGTTTTTAGCTTAAAATTAACCAACAAATGAAAACCCAAATGGTTAACATGCTAATAACATGTGGACATTCAGCAAATTGTAGTAATTTTCCATATAAAAATCAAATATCTCCCAAGACATTGTTTAGGTAACAGGATCGTATGTTGTTGAGATGGACCTTCTTAACCCCAGGCATAGTTTAAGGATAATAAAATATAGAAAATATAGAAAAATAAAAGGTATTAACTTTTGTTTTTCACATGGCACATTTTAAGGTTTTCACATGTGAGGATGTAGAGTAACTGGACTGAGGGAAAACCTAGACACAACTACAAATGTGTAATATTTCCAAAAAGATTTTTAAAATATTAAGCATAGATAAAATATGGAATTACTATTAAAACAAAAATGATTTTTGAAGGAGTTCAAATGTATTTTTCATGGGGAAGTATAATGCTAAATAGTGGGGACATACAATAAATGCAATTATTCCGTGTTCTGGCAGTTTTTATAAATTTTACATTAAATTTGTTGTAAGGTTAATGTGCAGAACACTTTGGTTATTAACAGGCATTAGTAAAACGATATGGTTAAAGTTCCTTGATCAATAGTTTATTAAACATCTCTAATGGTGCGTTGATGTAATTTGTTTCTAGCAATGGTTCAGTCCTCCGCCAAGAGGGGGCGCTGTAATGAAACCAGCTCAACACAAAATGAAGTTCACGCATGCGCACATCGCATTGTTTCCAGTCTTCGACCGAGACACAAGGAGTATTTGTCTTTGTTATCAGCCGTAAAGTGCTATAGAAACTTTAAGATGGAGCTAGAAGGTGGCACGTATGGGCCTGGGTTTGTGGGCATTAGATTCTGTCAAGAGTGGTGAGTTTATAATTTTATTTTGATAAGTTGGGTGTTTATGTGTCATGTATCAGATCAGCTACGCGTGTGAGAAGTAGAAGTCTCATGTGAATGTTTGTCTTTTTTGCAGTAATAACATGTTGTATCCTAAAGAGGATAAAGAAAATCGCATTCTTCTCTACGCTGTAAGTTGTTTGCCATAATAAAAGCTATATGGTTGTTTACAGAATGTGGCTTTTATTAAAAAAAACATATAACCTCAAAGTTAAACTTTTAAACTGTATTTTGTTCAGTGCAGGAATTGTGATTATCAACAGGAAGCTGACAACAGTTGCATTTATGTCAACAAAATCACCCACGAGGTTGAGTGAGTATTTTCAGAGTTTTTGTCAGATATTATATTTATTTTTATAAAACGCAATGATATACACAACATGGACACAAAAGGAAAAATATATCAATCTAAATTATATTAAACAAATATATCAGTCACAATTTTATAGTTTTATTTAATAAACACTGCATTTAGGACTTTATAGTCTGTCTGATATGTGACCTGTGTTTTGACTTGCATAACCTGATATGTTTTGCTTATAGTCAATATTTTCTTGTACAGTGCTTTGTAACAATGGAAATTGTAAAAAGCGCTATATAAATAAAGTTGACTTGACATTTATGTATAAAAACATATACAGTGAGGGACAAGATTGTAGGCCTACACAAGGCTGGAATGGGCTATAAGATTATGACCAAGAAGTATTGAAACATTTATCACAGATCAACTTTGGCTTTTCAATTTCTTTACCTGCTTCTTTACTAGTTTTGTTTGCTGCTGACCACTGGCATACAGGGACTGGCGGGTCCTTCCTCATTTATGTACTTTGTGCATTCAATCCAGTTTAAGATATTTGACGAAGAAGTATTTTCTAAATTTAAATTGGACAGATCTTCACAATGCACATTCTGTCAATCTAATCTTGTAGGTGAAATACACCACAAAGAGTTATGAGTTTTAACATAAAAGATAAAAAGCTTGTTGTCGGCAGAAAAAATAAGCTTTCCAAAAATCCTTTGCAAAAACTAATTTAAAGAATAACCGTGAAATTGTTTCAAGATTAGATTTATAGAATGTGCATTGTGAAGATCTGTCCAATTTAAATTTAGAAAATATTTATTTGACAGGTATCTAAAACTGGATTGAATGCACATAGTACATAAATGTAGAAGGACCCTGTCAGTCCCTGTATGCCAGTGGTCGGTAGCAAACACAACTTAATATGCAGGTAAAGAAATTGAAAAGCCAAAGTTGATCCGTGATAAATGTGAGTCGAAAGTAGTTTCAATACTGATGGATTTTTAACAAGACAAGGTTTCTAAGCACTTACCTTTAAATCCCTGTTTGATCATTTCTCCCAGTGAACTCACACAGATTATTGCAGATGTTGCCCAGGATCCAACATTGCCCCGGACAGAGGACCATCCGTGCCCCAAGTAAGTGTTGAACATTCTTTTACCCTCGTGCAACACACTTGCATTTCTTTAAAATGAAGTCAAACAATTGCTAATCTTACTAGTACAAGTGCATTTTGTTGTTTTTTATTTGGCTAGTAATTTTTAATCTTATGTTGAAAGTTTTATGAAGCTACCATGAATACTTGGATATGTAATAATTATTACTATATTACTAATACAATATATAATTACTGCTGTTGTTGAATATAGCTAACAATATTGTTTATTATTCATATTAGTCCTAGTAGTAGTCTTAATAGTAGCATTTATACTTAATCTTTTGCAACCCCCAGATGCACAGTTTTGTTGGACTGTTTTGTAACACTGTTTTCTTTTTTTAGGTGTGGCCATAAGGAGGCAGTGTTCTTCCAGTCTCACAGTATGAAAGCTGAGGTAATAACAAACACAACCTCTGTTTGCTGTTGTTGTTTAGCCATAGTACCACAACAAGACTCCAGTGTGTCTGTGATGATGACTGTCTGCTGAACAGTGTTTTAAACACAGAACACTGTTGTTCATATTTACTGCACTTTATACCGTGGGAATTGACTGTAACTTTTTGCACATTCAGTCGACATGTTTTATCATCCCTAATGTGTACCAGATGGTAATGTGTTGTAAAAATGAATTGAGAATTGTTCAATTAATATATAAACATTTTATGTTCATACTGATTTGCTATATTCATTATGCAAATATTTTTAATACTTTGTTTGAAGGTATCAAAGCTTTACATTTATGCAGGCATTTGTTTTTTGTCACATGAATAAATATGATTTTATAATGAAGTCAGTGTTTTGATTGGCAAATATTATTACAGTTAAATGACTCTTTATAATCTGTCTCCTCGTTGACCATTTTTAGTACAGCAATGTCACGTTTAACACAAAAGTGTGAGATTGATGAGCTGCTTGTTGACTTATCCTGTCAAATTCTGCATTGCAGGATGCCATGAGGCTTTACTATGTCTGCACTGCTCCACACTGTGGCCACAGATGGACAGAGTGAGAAGATAAAGCAGAGAATGACAAAAGCAAACCGCTGGATGTTAAAGGATGGGGCGTGGTGTGCTTTTGTGTCACTGTTATTCCATTCCAGAACAAGTTTAGACATAAATGTAAAGTCTGAATGTATTGATTGGGAACTCGAAAATATGTTTCTAATGCATTTATAAATTATATGCTGGATTTTATGTTTTGCTTATCCTTTTAAGCAACAGATTTCAAACCACAAATGACAGCATGCATTGGGAGACTCATGCTTTTTCCAGTTTGTTTATAGTTGGTCATTTTATTTTTAAATAGTGTCTTTTTGAAGTTTGTAATAAAAAATAAAAAGAGGAGTTGTTTCTGTTTGTGTAACATTTTCTTAGGATCAGTGGAATGTGGAAAAAGAGGCACTAAAATTTATATGAACTCACGTGTATGCAGGAATGTAATTGCATAAGAGGGAAACACAAAATTGCATTTTTCTGTCAGGTGCAAGATGCGTAAAACAGGATAAACGTTTATTATGCGGACACGGTGATTTGGTTCACAACAAACTTCCGCTGTGTGAACAATGTTATTTAAAATATGTTTTTAAAGGTGCCCATGGTGTATACAAGTTGTGGTTCCGCATGATGTGTTTGAAGAACAGATATTACAGTTTATGTGTCTGTGGGCCTTACCGGTTTTTGGCACTTCAAAATGTACTTACCAAGCTCGACAAGTCATTTCTGTTCTTTTAGCAATGACTAAACAAGCACCTCTTCATACCGGCATTTCCATGATGACCTGTAAAAGATTCTTTTAATAGGCTGCACGCGCCCAGATTTCCTGCACGCGCTGGAACGTTGCGAGCGCAAGGAAAGTACGCGGAAGCTCGCGAACGCGTTTGTTCCGCTCCCTCCCTGTCAATCAAAACGGAGAAACTTTGGTCATGTCACAATCTAAGTTATTTATTGTCACCGGTCCTAAAGCGAAGTTATTAGTCTTGCGTTAGTCACTGTCTGATATGGACGGACGCGCGCCAAGAGCAACTGTGAACACGAGCGCAGGTGAGAAAGAAGATCTGCTCGTCCATGTATAATCGAGCAGACACTCAGAAAAGTCTGATGTAATCTGATGTGTTGTTTCTCAGGGCGTGTGGTCCCACGCAGCGGCTGGAAGGCTGTGAATCCTCGGATCAGGACTGAAATGAAGGGTCCAGCTCAGACTGTGATCGTGCACCACACAGCACTCTGGTCCTGCATCCAGCCGCGTGACAGTCTCTCTCAACTCGCGCACATCCAGAACATGCACATGCACGAGCGGGGATTTGACGATATCGGTTACAAGTAAGATTAATAAAACAGCCTGTGTCCAAACCTTTCATTGCTTTCATTACAATGTGGGAAATAAATTACGTGATATCCTAAACAACTGTTTTTTTAAGTAAAGTTGTAACAAATTTTCTTATGTATTACCATAGAAAAATTGTGATTAAACTGGGCTTGTGATGCATAGTAAATTTGTGTTTGCTATGGTTTTACTACTAACATAAAAAAACGTGTATTATTTGTGTTGGCATAAATATAGCTATTTATATAATTATCAAGATCATAGACGTGTATGGTCATTTTTATTGTATTATGTAAAATGATGGTGTATATAAAAGTGGTAAAAACTCAGTACTTTATCACAAGTAGCAATTATATTGACGTCTGTAGTGACTGTCATATAGGTGCTGCAACCGTTTTTAAAAGAATGTGAAACATCGTGTAGACAATTTAGTAATAGTTTTATGCCGCATTTAATCTTACAATTGTTTGATAACAAATGAATGCACACTTACGCATGTCTGTATCAAGTTTTCTGATCTCTGGAGATGGGACGGTGTATGAAGGACGCGGATGGGGAGTTGTAGGAGCTCATGCAAAAGGACACAACTTTGATTCTGTTGGCATTGCCTTCATGGGAAACTTTAATGGTGAGAGCACGTTATCGCTTTCGTTTTCACGTTGTACATTGTTCTGTTTACACTAGACTTAGGCCCGTGTTATAGTATTAGACGTGTGCTGGTTGTGTTTGCAGATGAACTGCCCCATGGTGCTTCACTGACTGCTCTGCACAGACTTCTGCATGTTGGACAGCTTTACGGACATTTGCTGCACGAATTTGTGCTCGTGGGACACAGAGATGTGGGAAAAACTGAATGTCCGGGGGAACATTTATACTCAGCACTACCCAAACTAAAAGACCAATTAAAAACCTCGGACTGACCCTTTCCAAAAATATTTGTTGATTTGAATTCCTGCTGTATTTATTGCAGTGCGAATGTGTATAGTTGTCTGTGTATTAAAGGAATTTAACGTGTTTATTTTGGTCTCAGTTCTGTGTGTGTCTATGTCCACTTCTCTAATAGGATACTTGCTCCTCCCCTACACCCCGACTCGCACTTTACGATCCTCTGACTCTTGCCTTCTCGTTGTCCCTCGGCATCGCCTTGCTTCAACGGGGGGCCGATCATTTAGTGTTGTTGCACCCAAAATGTGGAACTCTCTCCCCCGATCTCTCTGTTCTGTTAACACTATCTCTGAATTCAATTCCATGCTCAAAACTCACCTTTTTTCAGAATGTCACAATTCATAATTATTATTTCTATTTTTTATTTTTTATCTGCTGTCTTTGTCAACCGCCTTTTTTTGTTGTTTGTTTATTGTAAAGTGTCCTTGAGCTCTGGAAAGGTGCTATATAAATAAAACGTATTATTATTATTATTATTATTTGTTCAAATATAGAGTATTTTAAAGTCTTGTGAGCCTTATTAAAGCCCCATGGTAACTGAATTTTCCCCATGTATTGTGTCATATCATGAATGTTGAGCTAGTTTTTAACTCATTTAGATGGACTCATAAATATAATCTGAGAATTAGAAACCAATAACCAAACAAGTACAAAATTAATTTAATCAGTAGGCCTACGATGCTTTTTAATTCTGAGAATGGGTTTGTTCTATTATGTCTGCATTTTACGTGTCATATACACAAATACATTTATAGTTTTTTACCAATTATGCTGCTTTGTCTAAGTGAATAGAGGCTGTTCAAGTTCCGTCTATTCGCAAATGATACAAAAAAGCTTTCTCCCTTTCTGTCTGTTAATCTTACTTGTGTTATTAATAGTAATTCATGTTATAAATATACATATTGTGTTTCATGAAAACGCATGTACTATTATAAACAATTCTTTAGTTTTCTCTATTTGTGTCATGTATTGTTCCAAAGTTTTCCTGCTTTAAATTTTAAGTAGCTTTCAACTTGGCTTTACAAGTATTTTCTTACAGTTTTAAATATTGTGAGTTGTAAGTGAATATAACTTAAAATTGAGTCGAAATAACTTGAACAAAGTTGAATTAGCTTATTTTGAGGTGTAAGTACTGTCAAAAAAACTTGAAATTACTTGTAATGCCAAGTTGGTTATACATAAAAATGTAAGGCAGCAAAGAATGGTTTACAGTGAATAAGTCAATTAAGCAAAAAATGACACTATGTAAAATTATAGTTTATGGAATAAGATACCTTCAAGCCATTCTCAAGAGATCAGGCTTCTCGTCCAACCTCAGTTGTTTGTTTACTCACTTCTCCGAGTGTTTTCGTATCTGTGCTCCTTTGCACAACGCTGATTTTGCCTCCCTCGTTCTTGACAGGCATTCAGCCAAATGAATGTGTAAACAGAGGGGAAGGGCAGGAGCTGAGAGGCGGTCTAGGTGAAGGAGGCTTGAGTTTCACGAGCTTCCGAAGTGTTAAAATTGAACCTTTGAGTTCATTGATCAGTCAGAGAGATTGGCTGTGCGGGAAACTATCAGATCTTTTCATCCAAGCACTTTCTAAAGAATGAATACACGGTCTCTTGGGCTGGTGCACGGTGAAGCGCAGGTGCCGCTTTGTTTCAACTTGAACTTTCAAGTACTTTGCTAGTGTTTTCTATTCGTGCTCTGTATTGTTCTACATGGAGGAGGTAAAAGCCCCCGTGAGTTTTTTTCACAAGTCTTCCTTCAGCATTAGCAGCTTACTGCTCCGACAAGAGCGCGTGATGAGCGACTGTGGCCGCGCGTCCGACGCGCCACACTTGCGTGCCGCGAACCCCCCCGCCCGCTCCCGCCAACCCGCTGGAGATAGCGGAGAATTTTCCGATTTAAGTGGAAGATCCGAAAAGCCAAGGCGTAATGAAGCGACCGGACACGGTACAAAAGGAGAAACGGGGTGTGGGGGTGTTGGAGAGACAAAAAGCCAATCAGCAAATGAAAAGGACAAGAAGAACAAATCCGAAAAACCACCGTTTAGTTATAATGCGCTCATCATGATGGCCATCCGCCAGAGCCCGGAGAGACGGCTCACCCTCAACGGCATCTATGAGTTCATCATGGGCAACTTCCCATACTACAGAGAAAACAGACAGGGCTGGCAGAACTCCATCCGACATAACCTGAGCCTCAACAAGTGTTTCGTGAAGGTCCCGAGACATTACGATGACCCGGGAAAGGGCAACTACTGGATGCTGGACCCATCCAGTGATGATGTGTTCATAGGCGGTACTACGGGTAAACTCAGGCGCCGCTCCACAGCTGCCTCCCGAGCCAAGCTGGCCATGAAGAGAGGCGCGCGACTATCCTCCAACACGACCACAGGACTGGCGTTTGCAGGATCTTTTTATTGGCCCGTTGCGCCTTTCATGACCCTCCAGCATCCTCACCCTAACCCGGCAGTAACACCTTACATTGGTGCTCACCACAACAATTACGCAGCGTCGGTTTTGTCCCAGAGTTCACATCACTATAGTGCCGGTGCTCAAAGACTTCTCCAGTCGGGTCAGGAGGCAGCTTATTATGGGACGGGCGGTAACCAGTATATTACGGGACAGCGCCGGCACCCTCAGCAGAATAAACCCACCTCCTCTTTTACAACAGCCTCTGTTCCTCTGTCTCTCTCCACTCCATGCTCTTTTAATTTACTCTCTAATCAGTCCAGTTACTTTTACTCGCACCAGGTGCCTCACGCGGCCGGACTTTCCCCGTGGACGCAGGAGGAATCTTATCTCTGCAAGACATCTCCTTCTGGACAGTTTTTCCCTGGAAAACCCTCTCCTTCTGAATACATCGGAGGACTATGCACAGACATGAACAATTATTTATCACCTTTTAACACAGCCAGCTCCCTGCACTGAAGTGTAGTCTGGCATTCGTTTTGCCTTGAAGAAGCAGCTGTCAAATATCATGAATAACTAAAATAGAAAATGTAAAAGCCTAAACTGTCATTTTATAATTGCTTTTAGCAGCAAAAAAATGTTGGTGCTATGGTTCAGCAAGGCCAGAAAACAAGCATTAATTTCTTAAAACAACTTTTTCTCATCTTTTTGTAGTCTGAACATGCTTCCACAGAACAGAAACGTTCTGCAATTGTTAAAGGTCCATTGTGGAACCGACCAAGAACCTTTTTAAAATCTATAATTGTTTTAAATTTAAAAAGTGTTATTGTGTTTGTTATTTTTATTACATCTGCAAAAATGCTAAATTAATTAAGCATTTTATCTATTAATTATTTCCTTGAGGCTAAACAATTTCAATTGTTTTCAGTTTAAGAGTTTTTATTTATCAAAAAGCAATAGGACAAGTCACCTGCCAGGCTTCAGGCATCATGTTTCGTTTTGACCCTAAATGTTACTGTTATAAAAGCTAATGTGGGCACTTTTTTAAAAGCCACTGTGTAGTTGGATAAGATGTAGCACATGTAAAAATAACTGCATGATTCTCTCTGATGCTTTTCCACGTGTCAGGTGTCTTCGTAATGTTTACATTTATAGTCAGTTAGTTATAGGTGGCACTACAATAAGGACAAACTACATTATTTAATATGATAATCATTTCAAAACATGGCTGGCGATTTTTGTCTTTGCCCAAACCCATGTATTTGCTAAAATGAAAGAAATAAATGTTTCGAAGGAACAGACTTTTGTTTTATCAATTGTTTCTTATAAATGATTTATTTTGTAGAGAAATCTGAAACAAAATTGCAGGCATTACAAATAAGTATATATTAAATGAAGATATACAGTCTATAACGATTTCAATAAACCTTTGCCTTATTCAAATCATTTATTAATCTCCAAAATATGTAAGAAAGATCAGAGTATACATTTTATTTTCATGCATGTAGTCGACTGATCTAAAAATCAGAAAATCAGCACCTTGATATAAATATCTAAAACTCTGTTAAATTGATATATTAATCTTTATTTTGTAAGTCACTATTTATGCACACATAACAGAAGTTACTTAATAGGGTGTGCAACTACAGCTGTCCAACCAGATCCTCCTTAAAACCTCATCTAATGAATGAGATAATTGACAGATTGAATACTTATACTGAGGAGATCAAAAGGCTATCAAGTAAATGTAAAAAATAAATGTTATGTGAATTGTGAGTTCAGCTTCAGTCTATAGACAGGATAAAAAGATAAAGTTATTTTCCTCTAATCTCTCGCTTCTCTCTCACTTACACACACACACACACACACACACACACAGAATGTCGGATGCTCCCTAGAGTGCGATCACAACCTCAGCCCAGTAATGAAGTGGATCTCCTTTTTCAAATGGCTGAGAAGCAGAGAGATAAAAAGAGATGATAGGGGGAAGTCAGAGAGAAAGAAAGAAAATCAACCACAGCACGCTGGAAATAAAAATCACTTTCATCAGATTACACCACTTCAAATAGACACAAGTGGTTTTTCACATTTGAACAAGTTGCGGTGATTGAGTGAGTCAGATTAAAAGTGTTGCCCTTGAACCAAGGAAACCAATGACACATCTCATCCCACAGAATAATCGATCTATAGCAGATCTTATGTGCCCCCATCACTCACCCGTCAGGGATTCTTTTCTGTCTCAAAAATAACTTTAAATGCAAAATTATGAACTTTTTCATAAAAAAAATAAGCACACAAATCAACCATCCTAGTGGATCTTGTAAGGGTAATATTATATTTATAAAGTGTCAAGAATTAGAAGACATGGATTTAAAAGGTAAACAAGGTAAGACTTTGAACACAACACAACAGGGCAAAATCAAGAATGTGATGCAATAGGTAGTTCGACAGCAGGCTTAGGAGGGAGAATACCGGTAGAGTGGGGAGGGGGGTTCTGGCCCAAGGAGGGGTGAGCTGACTGCCGTGTGCTGAAGAACCGCCCCCGGGGTGCCCGCGGCACTCCAAAGCGAGAGACACAGCACGGGAATCCAATGCCCACAAGGACCGCAGAGACACCCGGAGAGCAGGCTCCCACAGGTGAGGGGAACAGTCCAGTCTGTGTGCTTGCGACCGTTAGGCAGGTGGTGAATCAGAGTTGAAGAGCAGAGGGGATGGGACAGGTGAAGGTGTCCTGGGTAGTGTCAGCTGGCCGCTGATGCTTGGGTTGGCAGGTGGAAAACCGGGAAACTAACTGAAGACAAAGCTATTGTGGCAAAAAGAAAAAAAAAGCCGGAGCCTGGGCAGACCAAAATGAGTGTAATAATAATCCAAAAACACTGAAGTTAAACATCCAAAAAAGGGTGAAGAATGATCCGACAGGGTAAGAGAGTTCATCCACATGACAAGTAATTCCAGAAGACAAGACTTGATAGTAATCCACACGACAGCGCTAGAAGGCAGAAAATGCCGGTAACTTGGTTGATCATCAAATGACAATCACACACAGAACAGAAAAACACATGAGGATCATATAGGGAGAAAGTAATGAGAACTCCAGGTGAGGTGAATGAACGCTAACGGGAAATGAATGAGGAGACGAGGCTAACACATGCAGACACCGAGCACATGGTGAACTGTCAAAACAGAGCCGTGTGCTAGACAACACGCATACACACAGAAAGAAACAAGGTAAATCAGACAGGTGGTTAGACCCGAGACCTGACAATAAAGCATTTCACTAAACACATACTCTTGTTCCTACAACTACTGTTCCTACACTATGCAAATGTACATTTAGTGAAAATGTAAATGCACTAAAAACCGGCTAGATCTACATTTGCCAAAATGTGCATATCTGACAGAGTATACTGTTATATAATGTTGCTTGTATGACCTTGGGTTTCCAGTAACATCTGCCAATATTTCTCCCGCCTCATGTGATAATTGTCATGACCTGACTACCAAGAGATAATTTAACATAAAATCTTATGGGTCAATTTTTTTAAATTGAGATTTAGACATCTGAAAGCTGATTAAATGCTTTCCATTAATGTGTGGTCTGTAAGGATAGTACAATATTTGGCTTAGATACAATGATTTAAAACTTTGAGATCTGACATCTAATTCTAAATATTGAGAAAATCGCCTTACCAAACTTTAGATACCAATCTTGAGTAGGTAAATCTCAAAGACCGGGCAGAAAGAAGTGAAGTTTGTATATTGTTGGCCATTTTGATAGCAATTTTACTGCATTCACTCGCAAAAATATAGTTTTGATATATTTACGGTTGTAAATTTACAAAATTTCTTCATGGAACATGATCTTTACCTATAATGATATTCTGATGACTTTTGGCATTAAAGAAAAATCGATCATGTTTTCCACAAATATTCCTGTGCTGCTTAAGACTAGTTTTGTGGTCCAGGCCATTATGATTATGAACTGTGTCTCACCTCACTATAACACCTGATACAAAAAAAGAAGAAAACACAGATTGTAAAATGCCACCCAAAGACAGGCTTCTGAAGCCTTTTCAGACAGAGAGAGCTTTATGAAGGCATGATATTATACCAGGTCCTGTCTCTCACACACACAGGCAACTGCGGTTAATAGACAAGGATTGGTGTCATCAAGCACACGGCACTGTAACCTTATAAGAAAACCGTTGAAAAAATAGTCTTTGATGCAGGAGATAACCACACTATTTGATCTCTGAGTAATCACAAAAAGAATCTGCAGGTGAATGAAAAAGAAAAAGAGAGTGAAACAGAAGTGAAGAGACGCCTAAAGGCTGTTTTAAGGTGATACTTTCTTCCTTGAATTTGTATAATAAATAACATCCTCTCTTCGACAGCAATTCCCACACCTCTCAGTCACACCATGTACAGGCCACAAAATAAACAGAATATAAATCACACATTTTTGATCATGTGCTCCCCCACGTGATGTCCTGAGGCAGGAACATTATACGTGTCCAAAGAAACTGCTTGTAAGACCACACACACTCACGCGCGCACACACACACACACATTGTCAATCTATAACAACATTATCAATAATTTCCTCCATAATCAAAAGAATTTTTATAGGTTTTTACAATCACAATACATTTCTCAATAATTGAGTCCTTTTATAACAACAATTCACACGGTGATCACAATAAGTGTAGTAAGTCTTACTTAGACACATACACTACAAAAACTTTATGTAAACAAACCACTGATCTATATGACTGGATTGCTCATGACGTCCTTTTACAGTGAAGCTACCGCGCCGCCATGTCGTTATGCCAAAACATTCTAATAGGGAGTTATATCACATACTAATGATAAAACAGTTACAAGTCCCCGTTTTATTATCTAAAGTCTCACTGTACATTCTTACAATATCTTAATTAATTATTTAAAGTGACCATGTCATCAACCAGGAAAATTCTAAGTGTTTTATACAGTGTTGCAGTGATTATTATAAATGATTCATCTGTGCACACCCTTATTTTTTTTATTCATTTACACTTGTAATCTTTAATCATAAACTTTAAGCTCCTCTCCCCCTCTCAACAACAACTCTTCACCACATGACGTCAGCAACAAAAATAGGTAGGACTTTACTGAGTGTGCAATGGCCAGGCATTTTTAGCCCTCCCATCTAGACCCAACTTACAACAAACCAATAAAATAGGGAAGGGCAAAAAAGCCCCGCCCTAAATATTTTTCTCATTTCAGAAGTTGTTGACTATTTGGCATTAACTGCATTATGAGAGTCTGTAAACACAGGTATTAGGAAGCTAGCGCTGCTGGGTTGTGTTGTGTCTATAAATAAAAATGATCTTCTCAACAAATCCTCAAATAAAACAAAGAATACTGTTGTTTGAGTTGCTCTCGTTGATAAGTATCAATAAAACAGTCAACCTTGAGGTTTCTTTTAAACATTGTTTGGTGTTGCACTGTTTCTTCAGATATTCCCGTCACTGAGGAGTCCGGTCACATGACAAAGAAAGCTGTCCTCTCGTGTGCATTCAAAGTGCTGATTGGCTCTTGCAGATAGAACCTTATTTATTATAACACCAAATAATAATTCGATTTTGTAGATTTTTGTTTTCTTAAACAAAGTCCCCAAATGCACACATTAAGAAAAAAAAACATGGCACAATGCGAACAAATTGTCACAGAATAAGAACATGTTATCCACTTCATTTTGACCAAAATGTAAGATAGAACTTTATTTACATTTAGGCATTTGGCAGATGCTTTTATCCAAAGCGACTTACATTGCATTATCCTATACATTTTACATAGGTATCTGCAATCCCCTGGGATCGAATCCACAACCTTGCGTTATTAACGCAATGCTCTTACCACTGATCTACAGGAAACCTTGTAATTCAAAGGTAGACGATAGGACAAATGTGCTTCTTCTGAAATCTAAATACAGATAAATATTGGCTCTATATGTTATCTAAGTCATGAAGCTTTATTTTTTATACATTTACATATGTGCCATTACAACAGTGTGCAGTTAACAATCTTCTTCTATACATTGATTTCTATACGTCGCAATTCTGCCCAAAACAAACATAAACATTGGAAAAAACATTATAAGTTACAATTAATTTAAGCAAACATGTGAACTTAAAACTTATAGCGCCCCTAATAAGCTGAAAAGCTGTGTTTTTTTTTAGATCCTCATTTTGACTGTAAGTCAATGGCGCTCTTTGTCAGTTGGGCATACCAAGATGGTGGCGTGATCGCTTCCGGTGGGTTCAACTCCTGCCGTTGGTTTAGAGTTCTAGGCACAATTCAGTAATTTACTGTATATAGATCATTGATACAGACCAATATGCAAAAGCTACAAACTCTTTTCAAAACCATTAGGTTGCATTTGGTTCAAAATCTACAAATAAATAAATAAGACTGAAATGTGCAACATTTCTAATACTATATTGAAATATACTCTAATTCTAAAAAATCTTATACTATCAAAGCAGTTAGATGAAACTCATCAATATAGTAAAGAAATTGAACAAAAGAAAACGCTGCATAATATTACCTGTTGTTAGATAGATGTATTTTATAAGTGACAGTGTGTGTTTGTTGGGTTGAAAACCTTTGCTAGTGATATGGAAGAATTATTAGATTTGAGATGAGGTGTTTTGGTAGTTTTAGGGCATTTTGAATGTGAAAGAAACTTTTGTGCCAAAAATTACCGTAAGTATTGAGAAATGTGTCCCAGTGACTGTAGAAAACTGTAATTTCAACATACTCGCATGCAACTGGAGATAAATAAATACTGTTCAGTGTGTGGCATAACGAGGTATCACCGTACAGTGAGATTTTAATAATATCTCTAATTAACACAGATATTACAGGCCGGACGTCAAGCATACACTTTTTATCTTGGTAGACTTCATGCTCTGGTTTATTTTTGTAAGAAGGCTCTAAAGATGCTCTGTGGAAGTTGAGACAGAGGCGGTCTTAACATAGAGGCATAGGTAGGCGGCTGCTTGGGGCCCCCTACCAGCGGGGGGCCCCCAACCAACCTAAAAGGTAAATTAATTAACAAAACCCTTATCATCATGAACACTTCAAAAGCATGGTAAATTGTATTAATATTCTAAAGAAATACGTTGAAACTTTGAAGTTGTAGTTAAAAGGTCCCATTCATGTTTATCTGTCACTACACACATACACCCCCTTCTTTCACAATGAAATGGACTAGTCCGCTCCGTAACCGTGTGCGCTGCGCGGCGCGAAAGATAAACACAGAGTGACAGGAGGACTGGGAATGTACACAAACAGAGACGAATCAAGACAAATATAAACGCGAAATGAAACGATCTTACCCAAGCGGCTCAAAAAAAAGAAAAAAGCGAAAAGGCAGCGATAAATACTTGGCAACTCTGCTAAAGATAACAATTTTTTTTAGTACTGTTGATGAGGATACTGACAGGAACAACAACGACGTCGAAAGTGTTGAAAAGGCCTGTACAGCAGCAGCAGCTAGCAGTGATGTGGCGCTAAATAACGTTATTTAATTAGCGTTTAATTGAAGAGAACGTTGTTGCCGCCCGCTGTCACCGGCGACAGTATTTATGACATTGACACAGATGAGGTGGAAGAGTTGTCCAGTGATGGCCACTTTGACACTGATGATGACGATGATGGGGCTTTGGTGAGTCAACCGCCTAGTTTTGCTAGTAATAGCCACAGCCCTACACTGATAAAATATATTTTGTGGTGAAGTAAATAACGTTACTACAGAAAAAGCTAATTTAACCCTTATGTTATGTTGGGGATGTTTTTATCCACTATGTGTGGCTGTTGAGTCTTAATTTGGCCACAACTTCCTCTGTGTCACAGCAAATGGAATGATTTTTGGTGACAAATCTTATTTTGACACATATTTGGGGAAAATGCTTTGAACATTTTTCAAAAACTCAACATTACACTGTGAGCAAATTCACAACCCTTTCGTTATGTTCGGGATGAAAACATCCACTCTCAGAAATTAAATTTCTGTAAAAATCAAATTAATATTTGGTTTAATTTTTTTTTGCATAAATCTGTTAATCAACCTCAGTCCTGATCAAAACTGCTAAATGTTTAAGGAAAAATCCTGGATTTTCACTCTTTTATTGCCAATGATGTTTTTCAAAAACTGAGAAAAACACACACAAAATGACTTATTTTCAATATAAAAAGTGATTGTGGACTGGATTTTTTAAAAACCTTTTATCACAGTCTTGGACATGTGAAAGACTAATAACAACATTGGCTTTGATGCATTGTTAATTTTTGTGCAGCATCAGATTACATTTTTTTCTCTCAATCATGTATCATGTACATACAGTGGCGGTTCTACATTGAATTGCACCCCGGGCGAGAACATCTTTGAGCGCCCCCCCCCCCCCCGAAAAAACTAAATTATGTCATATTTTTCTTGATCTAAACTACAGTGGTACAAATTGAATTTGTCATTAAAATGTAATTGTACCACTGTAGTTGAGGTCAAGAAAAGTATACATGACATTGTTATAAAACAATTTGACAGAGTATTAACACTTAATGATATTTTACTGACATTCAATTTGTACCACTGGAAAAAAGTGGTCAGAAAAACATTCATGACAGTTATAATGGCCTCATGACAGCCAATATCAAAACCAACAGAAGTACAGAAGTGTCCCCGTTTCTCAGTCTCTAAGGCAATATGGTTAGATGCCAAAACACCAGCTAAGTAGTGTCTTACATTCAATTATTAATCTGCTATGTCATGTTTTTATGACAATTATGACAGGTTAAGATGTATTGGTTAATGAAAAGTTGTCAACAAAGACCTCAAACAAACAATATTTGCATTAAAAATGTCATAATTGAGCGAATGACTCTTAATGACAGTTGATGTTAAAGACAACTGATGGAAATAAATAATAATAACTGAACTTGTAACAGTTTTGTTGCAAAGCACAATATTATGGTGAAATTAGATCTTGTGTTTGTTGATTTAAAACCAAAATTGTTGTATAAGTGGTGTCGGTTCTACCTGCCCTGCGCGGGCCTCGAACCGGCATCTGTCCGAATGAGAGTCGGGCGCTCTAACGACTAGGCTAAACACCGTAACATGGATACAGTAATCATAACACAGAGAGAACATTATAGGTGCATACCTTTATCTTTTTAGCATGCAGGGGCGCCAATTTGCCAATTCCCCACACAATGAATGAATGAATGATAGATAATAGATAACCGATTTGCGGCGGCCCAGAGTTTTTTTTACTGCTCGTGCCGGTGCCGCCCCCCACGTGACATGAAAAAATGCCACCCCGGGCGACTGCCCGGTTCGCCCATGCCTAAAACCGCCACTGTGTACATAGGTTTGTTTGTAGAATGTTTGAAATGTTCAATCTCAAATGTAATGTAAATTCACTGAGAATATCCTGTATCTTGTATATGTTAAATTGATATTGATTTGATCTTAAAAAAATTGTTTTCCTGGTATTTTGGCAAAGACGTGTTATCTGAAACCTTATTCTCTATTGGGTTCCACCGTGACTTAGTTTGTGTAGTGGTACACTTAGTGTGTTCTCTGCTTTCCAACTTCATTTTGAAGAAAACATTTTTCGTTCTCTTTTAAAGATCGGATAGTGGGGCCCAATACACACCTTCGCCTTGGGCCCCCAATCTGCTAAATCCGCCACTGATTATACCCACCCCCCCCCCCCCCCCCAAAAAAAAAAACACAAACCAATTAAAATTTTAAAAAAAAACCCCCCCCAACCCCAACAAAAACAACAACGAAAAGCAAAATCAGAGAAAATTTTTGGGGAAAATTTTTTCCCCCCTTTTTTTCCCCAAAAAGGTCAGTAATTTACCTCACCCCCCCAAGTCCCCCCTGTGGAAACAGCATAATATACAAAAATATACAAAATTTAGTTTCTATTTTTTAAATGTAATCGTGTATAAATAAAGCAGTAAACTTTTGGTCTAATTGTTCTTGAACCGTAGCAAAAAAAGAGATCATAAATAGGTAAAAAAGTGTGAAAACAAAGTATTTTTTTTAAATGATTACATTATAAATCAATAATTACATGTTGAAGTGAGTAAATGCAATAACATACAAATAAATAAAAATTACTTGTAACTTTTATTAAATATTTTGAATGAATGACATATTTATAATTTGCTTTTAAATAATGTATTTCATAGTAAGCATGGTTTCTTAATACAATTCTCTACACATGTACATTAAATTGATACATTTTGTATTTATTAATGATTTTGAACAGTATTATACAAACAAGAGTAGCCTACATAAACCTACCATAGCCTACTAAGGGGTATTGAAAAATGAAAAAATACAACTTAAACTGAAAGTCCTTTTACATAAAAAGCTTGTATTTATTAAAAAGCTTTATTATTTATTATTTTCTTGGTTTCATTTTTTACTTGTTAGTAGGCTATTGTTTCCAAATATATTTTAAAATGCTCACAGTTGGGTATTTTTTCACACCATTTAACTTTATGAATATGAAAACGAGCAATTATAATAATTAAACCAAATATAAACGTCAAATCAATATCATCACAATATTACTGCATTTAAAATCTATGGCCTTGATAAAGGCATCGATTCTTCTTGCGCTTGAAACCCGGAAGTTGTTCCGCGTGATGTAGTCTCGACCCGGAACGGATATTAACGTCGTGGAAACGTGATTCGAGCGGCAGTTCTGCTGTTGTACCTTTGAGCAAACTTGAGAAGCCGAAACTTGTTAAAACATGTAAGTTCACTGATTTTATACTATAGATTATGGCGAATAAATAGATAGACGTTAGAGCATTGAAATACAGCATGTGTGTTTTCAGCGGTTGAAATGTAATGTGGTCACACTAATGCTAATGTTAGCACACAATGGACCGTCTTTCACGCTGTTCTTTACTATTTTGTTAACTAAATCAATATAAATGTAACGTTTTTCGCTTTAGAAATAAACGTGTTCTTTTATGTGGTGAAAGGAATTAATGCTGTGCTTTTCTTGGGGTTGTGCTAGTATGTGACGTTAGCCGTCTTTGTTTTGAAACGAACGAACTGTAATAATCCACCTCTTGTGTACAGTGATAATCGCTTGTACTAGAGAACATACTTTTGCAGTGTTAACTCTTGGATTTATCTCGGCGTTATAAATGTGTTTTTTTAGGAGTTTGTTAAACAAGCCCAAATCTGAGATGACCCCAGAGGAGCTCCAAAAGAGAGAGGAGGAAGAGTTTAACACTGGCCCCCTTTCAGTCCTCACACAGTCTGTGAAGAATAACACACAAGTTCTTATCAACTGCAGAAATAACAAGAAGCTTCTGGGCAGAGTCAAAGCATTTGACAGGTATGTATTAAATGAGTAACCTACTGTTAAATTTATGTCCAATTTCTCAAAGGCAGAACTGTGTTAGTATTTCTCAAATATTGTGGTTAGGGTTTGTTCTAAACCCCTAAATATGTTGTTAATTCAACACAACCTGTTCTCTTTACAAACATTTGTTTGTTTATATTACACGTACGAACCATAGTTTATATTATTATGCTGCTATCTAGACATTTGTTTTTTATACGCAACTGAGTTGTGCTCTGACTTCTTTGAAGTGTACACTGTTAAAAATATATTGAAAGGGATACTTCACCCAAATATGAAAATTCCTTCATCATTTACTCATCTTTGAGTTGTTCCAAATCTGTATACATTTCTTTATTCTGATGAACACAGAGAAAGATATTCAGAGGAATGCTTCTAACCAAACAGATCTTGCCCCCATCGACTCTCATAGTAGGACAAATTACTTGGACATTTTGAAGAATTTAACTTCCATTGTATTTTTTCCTACTATGGTAGTCAATGAGGGGCAAAATCTGTCTGGTTATAAACATTATCTTTCTCTGTGTTCATCAGAACAAAATGATTACAGAATTTTCAATTTTGCGTGAAGTATCCCTTTAAAAGCGAAGAGGGCAAAGCTAAAAACACACAGAATTAAAAAATCATATTTTACATAGCTTTGTTTCTTCACTTTCTCTTTTTGCAGGCATTGTAACATGGTGCTAGAAAATGTTAAAGAGATGTGGACCGAGGTGCCCAAGAGTGGTAAAGGCAAGAAGAAGTCCAAGCCAGTAAATAAGGATCGCTACATCTCAAAGATGTTTCTGAGAGGTGATTCGGTCATTGTTGTTTTGAGGAACCCACTTATCACAGGGAAATAGGCTTCATGCCAGAAACCTCAGTTTTAGTACAGGCAACCTCCTGGGACGCTCAACTCTGACTTGTATAAGACCATTCAAGAAGCAAATTCTTTTATACTCAAAACAGTACACGTTTGCCACATTTGCCTTGTGCAGTGTCACGTGAAAGATATCATGAAAGGTTGTCTATTGCCTGGGCTGAAATATGAATAAAGTTTCCATCTGTATTTTTTTTTTCAAGCTGTTATAGAAATTTACTATTGTTTAGTCATGCAGGAATTGTTTTCTAAATAAAGTTTTGGTTATTCAAACCTCTATAAACCTGTTTCTTGATGATTTCACAACTTAACTATTTACAGCTAAACTAAATAGTTTTCATCTGTCAAAAGTTTCACATTCCTGTTTGTCCTCATTCTCTTTTACTGTCTGGTGACCCCCTCCCCTCATCTGATTGTCGTTTGGTAGAGTCCCCTGGCAGCAGCTTGGGTGTCAGTGTAGATTTCAGCAGGCAGCACTCAATAAGTGACAAACTGCCGTTTAAAGGTTTCTGCATTATTAATGTGACCAGATGTGCTGACTGTCACTTCACACCCCTGCCCTCCACCGTGGGCTTCACTGACCCCTTGTACTTGGTGCCTTTTTTAAAGAGTTAGTCTTTTTAAAACACTTTTATATGTTTATTATGTAGTTTTAATAAGATGTTTGAAAGTTGCTGCTGCAGAGTGTTGGTAGTAAATTACTTGGACTTTTTTTTTTACTAATGGACTAAAGGGTTATCTCAGGACCTGACCTGTGAGGACAGTCTCAGGAAATCACTCAGTCAGGTTGCTTAAATATTCAGTGGGTTAGTGAAAATTCATCACTGCATCAGTTTGTCATTGCATACCAATAGGATCAGATTCATTCTATTTGTTCATTTATCTTGAATGTGTTTTAATACATAACTGGAAAAAACGAATGTAAATTGATAGCACATTTTTGCATAAATTATATAAATGATAAAAAATGAAGTATTAACCTATGAAGTATTAATATGATGAATATCTCTTTAATGGCTTGGTGAGGGTTGTACTTCTCACAGCAGCCACATCGTGGTCTAACAACCTATAAACATCCTTCACTATTGTGGTGAATTTTTGTTTTTGATCTACAGTGTCCTGAGAGATTGAAAATAAAGTGTCAGAGAAAGGATGTTGTTTATATTTAGTATAGTTTAAGACTTTCCTAGGCTCCTGTGTTCATGTCAGAGTAGTCCTGAACCCGAAGGCGCTCTAGTTTTCTCTGTCCAACAGTGAATCGCATATCCAGTAGTCTTTGCAGCCCTGGGCCGCTGCACCTGGAGACTGCGTGTGGCAAGCCTGAGGGTCTATGAATGCTAAGGTGACGCTTCTATACCTGAGATCTTATCATGAGCTGGTGTCAAATTTGAGATGGAGATTTAAAGGCAAAGGTGTGTTTTGTCATGTTTGGGGTAATTTTGTGGTGAACTCTACTGAACCATGGTTTGTTTATACAATATGATATTTTAAACAAAAATACTCATCTCTGCATTGTGCATTTGCATCTGTTGTTCGTAAGAATACATTTGCTGGACAGCATATTTATTGTTACCATTAAACAATACATGATATTTTAAAGGAGAAGGCCTAGTTTACTTCAAATTTTGCCCAAATTCACTTTCCACAGTAGGAATAAAAATTATTATAACTATGTTTTCCACCATTATGTTGTTTTGATAAATAGGATGAGCAAGTTTGCATTACTAAAACATATTACGGTAACCATGGTATTTCTCACAAAATTTAAGGAAATTTCAGATTAAATCAGTTCCTCTCAAGTCCACACAAGTGTACTAGCAGAGATGTCTCAGCAGGAACAAAGACAGGTGTAGTTCTTTACATAGACATGTTTGACAGAAACAGAAAGAAGTTCAAAGTTTCTTTGGTTTAGTCTTGAGCATATAAATGTTAATTATTTCACAAACCTGCCATTATGAAAAATCTTGCATTTTAGTTGAAATGCACTTAAACAAGTTGTAAAGCATATATGATTAATTTCTTTCTAACTCCGTTAAAAAAATCATGTTTTTTATTGTGCATTCCAATTAATATAAATCAAACTACTGGTTTGTTTTGATTAAGCCATAATAACAAAACATACATCTAACTAACACAATAAAAACAATAACATAATACAAAACATGATATTTTAATTTGATTATCTCATTTTGGAAAAAAACTCTTCGGCTATCAATGTGGATCAAATTTAGATATAAAATTTCAGAAATCTTTTTTTTCATTTCATTATTGTTATTTAAATTATACATTTTTAACAACAAAAACTATATGACACTGAATTAAACAAGAAATTCGAATTTTATAATTGCACTATGGTTACATATGGTCCAAATGATGAAAGTGTTACTAATGTTGGATATGAAGGATATTTAACATTTTGTCTTATTAGTGCAAATGATAAAAACGCCTACTGGGTGAAGCCAAATTATGAAAACAATTTGGTCAAGAATCGTTTGTGGTATACTTAAAATGTACACATTATTTAATAAGGTTAAAACTATTTTTTCCAGGATTATTCTCCATATAGTAAACTTCAATGGACTCCAAACGGTTGAAGGTCAAAATTACAGTTTCAGTGCAGCTTCAACGGGCTTTAAACGATACCAAACGAATAACACGGGTCCTATCTAGCGAAACAATCTGTCATTTTATAAAATAAATAAAAATGCATTTTCTTTATAAACACAAATGCTCGCTTTGCTCTGTTCTGCAAAGCGTGCACGTAATACGTATTTACGTTGAAAAGGTCAGTACAAAAAATACATAATAACAACAGGGGTGAGTCAATTATCATGAAAATGTATGTTCAAGGCGAACAATTCCTTTAATATCGTACTTTTATTTATATTCTATTCTATAGTCTAATACATCTTCATATAGCCTAGATAAAATATAAATCTCACCAGATCTTAAAGGTTTACTTGTATCCCAATAAGTGACTAGAGAGGTATTTTTCTACTTTTAAACTGATGTTTCAATGTAATGGAAAGGAGTAACTTTTAGATTTAACTCATTTGTTTACCGCTTTAAAGGGTTTCCTACTATCGCTACTATCATATTGGCGACCCCATCCATTGAATTGTCTTAATTATTAGAAGTAATCTCTACATAACATCCCTGTAAATTCCATTTCTCAACAATTACTCATCAACCCTGCTCAGTGTGATAAAAACTGTCAATTTCCTGCCATTACCGTGCAAGTGTAGAGTAGCCAATCAAACTTAAAAAAAAGTATTTTAAAGTGTGAAATTGCATGCCATTTCGGCTTTATGTTCTCTTCCTTTTTCTTGAACTTGAATACGTTTGTTTGGGGTGACAGCTCTTGGCAGGAGAGCGCTATGTTTTATTCAGCACGTTGAGGTGATAAGAGGGGAAGTGTGATTATGATAGCGATCGGTCACGCGTCGATACAGTCTGCCCCGCTCGCGCAACGCGATACTGCCGCACAGAGCGCGGGGCCATCGATCGCTCGTGCGCGCGGTAACTCTACACGCCGCAGTTTGTTTCCAAGCAGCATCACAGGCGCGAGATCAGGTGCACGCTGAACAGCCAGAGGTGACAGGACACTTCACATGAACAAACTGCCCTTAAACTCTGCTGCTCTCTCATCCGACTCTCACCCGTTGCCCGCACAACCGATCCTCTGCGCACAGCCTTTCGCTATCGTTCTGTTTGTGTAGTAGGCTATTCTACAAATAGGCGTAGGCCTACTGTGCCGTTATTCTTTCTATTTTATAAAGCAAATTTTTGTAATGTCATACCCGTTTCTGTCACATTAGTAAATATTATGGACTGATCAAGACAAACGAGATCGTATCCCATTAAACATCACTGAATAAATGATATATGCGCGCTTTCCATTCGTTTACAGCGTTTGATTTGTATGAGATACGTACAGTAAAACAGTCAAAAACACATACACAGTTTTTGGTGCTTTCCCATTAAAAATGATTAAACTAACTGGGAAATGTTGTCATCAAGGGACTTGATTTGATTAATAAAAACCGAAAATATAACATTTACTTTACATGTAGGCATTTAGACGCTGTTCTCCAAATGAGAACAATCAATGCACAAAAGTTCAATGCACAAAAGTTCAATGCACAAAAGTAAATCAACCTTAAATAATGACAACTCATTTGTAGAGATGAACGGTCTGATCCTCAGCATTTTGGAGATCATATGAGAAGGAAATTATTGGTCCAAGAAGGACCTAGCAACTTAATTTAATACGATTTTATATCCAAACTACTAGTCGTTAAAGGAGTTTTTTGAAGCGATCAGACCTCATCATATTATTAATAATGATCTAAATAAACGTCGCCACTTTTAGATGTTATTTGCATTAGATCTTGTGGGGTGACAATAAAGTCCCATTTGCCTTATAATGGATTTTTTAGACATGAAACAATTTAATAAAATAAATTATACAAAGTTAAAAGGTCTGAGGTTCCATGCATCGCCATTGCCATTTTTATATTACTTGTCTTGGATCATTTAAATTAAATTAATTCTTAAAATTAACAATTATTGCTACTAAAATTAACTGTAAATATGTGGTTTGATAGACTAACATTATCCATCAATACCTTCCTAAAATAAATGTAATATTATTTCCTTTTTAATATTAAAAAATATAATATTTAGTAAATAATTAATATACAGCTCTTTAGTTTCTCCTGATCTACTGAAATATACAATGTTGAGAGCTGTATTCCCTTAGCTATACATACAACAACATTGCCTCATAGACAGTGAAAAGATATCTGAAGTAAAAAGTATCAAACGTTTTAATGGCACTAACAGTAATAATGCCTGGTTATGTTTGGATCTTGTTTTTATATGATCTTACTAGCGTCCAAATTACAGGTTGAATCTGATATTTCTGGTGCAAATGACTGTATTTTACTATATACGTACGACCCCATCTGCTGGTTTACACAAACATTACCGTCACTAAAATATCTGTCAAAGTACAGCCAAAGACTGTCCACTAGGTGTCATATAATTACCATGCATGATGTGAATTTACCATTTATTTGAAAATTAATTTGTTAAAATAACTTTTAAAGAGGAAAAGGGTTGTTTTTGGATGCATGATTTGCGTAAACAGAAATAAAGCACAGCTTGCTTAAACACAAAGATAAATTTGTGTTTTTAGGCCCAATTTATGTTTCTATGAATTGTCTGCCACAAACAAAATGACAAGCATAAACATGTCTCTCTCATTTAAAAGTCAATCTTAAAAGTGTCACAAAATACAGCAAGACTGTAGAGGAGTGTTATAGAGCACAGCGGAGTCCGAGCTTCTGAATATCCTGTGTTTTCTGTGCAAGTTCTGAGGAAACTGTGCCATGAGATAGAGCCAAAATGGGAGTTTGTAAAAGTGGCCCAGCGGAGGAGGGGTGAGCCTAAAATTACAACTCACTGGTTTCCTTTCAGATAACATGCTTACAAGGCAGTCAGATGCTAAACATATTATACATGGACAAACCACAGATGCTTTTGTTTGGATAGTTGATGCCCTCTTTTTCAGATGTTTTCACTTCTGAACCAATAAAAAAGTAAAATGCTTCACTGAGCAAAATCTGATTATGTAATTATCAAAAAGGATTACATAATTACTTGAAAATGATTTTACGTCTGAAAGGCAAACTGTGTTTGTTAGACACATTCATATCTTTCATTTGACTTTGAAGATTTAGTTTAATTAGGCTTCCAAAACATTAATTAAGACAAAATGTCCTTTTTTGCTGGGGGTTATGTTATGTAGGATTTAGATTGTATTAACAGGAATCTAAAATGTATAGGCCTATGATGAGAAAGACGTCAGTTAACTATTTTAACTTCTCTACAGGGTATACCACTTGAAGACACATTGTCATTTTTAACACTTTAAGTGTCTTGTAAAGATGATGCCAAATGCATAAATGTTATATATTATTGTGATCCTTATAATGGTATTTGGATAAGTAGCCTACTTTAAAGAACTCTGTGGTTCCTTTCTGACACTAAAACACAGTTACCTATAAACATTTCACATTATAGCATAGAAATATTGTACCATGTGGTATGGAAAGGACAGTATATAGGCTATAAATATAAAATTACCTACTGTAATCTGTGCGGTAGGCTACATAAATTAGACATGGGCATACATATATTATATTAAATATAAATCATATTTATATGATGCTAATATTTACAATAATATAATAATTAATTAACATTTAGGCATTGAGGCAAGTGATGATTCATCTGGTGAGGCAATACAATTCAAACGGCTACAGAAAGTTTCAACACTTTTAGAAGTGATAAAGAAGCAATACGTTGTATTTTAATTGTTTAATTCCCTTAATTTATCAAGCGTGGCTGGAGTATAGGATCTCGACCGCTAGGGAGTCGAATAAACTAACCGTTTCTCCGCACGGGAGGGGGAGACAGACGGGAATGAAAGCTTTTCCTCAGAGTTGACGAGCAGGTTGGGCTTCGGTCAGGAACGAACGTGTACAGACCGGCGAATCACAGTGTGTGAAAACCGAGCTGCTTCGATACTTCACAAACAGCCGAGCGTATGGAGACGATGTCGACATGAAGCAGGATATGTGTGGACTTTACTGGGATCTTTAGAAAGACACGAGTCCTGCAGGATACTGATTAGAGTTGACACCAGCCCAGCTCCAGTAGCAACTCGCTCCACACTTCACCTCCAACCCCCTCCTTCACTCCTAAACCAGGAAATCAACGTGCTGTGGCGCTTATCCTTCTTCCCATAGATTAAACAAAAACACCACAGCCCGGAGTGGCTTTATCGATGAATATCTCGTCGATATCGTCGGTTTTCCTCGTGTCGTTGCCTTCGGAAGTTCGGCTTTACGTCTGAAACGGATCCGCACTGTCTGCGAACAATGAGGTAAAGCGTGTCAAATCAGATTTGTAACCCGCGCTTTGTGTGCTGTTAGTTATGCGCGCTACAGTGCAACACTATAAACATTGTATTTGCCGCCATCACGATTGAGAGCATGTTTGAGTTTTTCACGAGTTTAATCACTTTCTGTGGCTACTTCAGTTACTCGCATTTACTGTAGGTGACTCTCCATAGACACTTTCTGAAGATTACAAACTGGAAAATAAGATCGAGCCTTCGTTTTGACAGCCCGTCAGGTGTTTGTTCGTTGCTTTCTTCAACGCTTTTGTTGTTTTCGCTGCTTTATGGGGTCATTCAAACTGTATTTAAATAGTTGTTCGCTCGTTTTGCGTCACATTTGCTATTGGAATAGATAATTGGGCATGTGTTAAAAAACATTGTTATCTTAAACTATTTATGAGAACGTTTGAAAACCATTTTTAATAGTGGTAAATCTACCTACAGTAGGCTATGCACAGTGTACATGCCCTTTTCCATAACACAAACGTGTTTTGTACGTTAACACAAGAATAACTAAACTAGTGGCGATAACTGTGTCCTCAGGCGGTCCGACAGTAAGTGTTTATTGTACATGTTGAAAATGCTGCTGTCAAACGGTAAATTGAATACCTGGCTCTTTGTAACACGTCGCCAGTCCTCTTTTTGCGAGCCCTGCCTGCTTTTTAAAAATGTCCTCGAGTTTATGCGGCCCTGCGTAGACCGATCGGCCTATGTCATCATAGTACCGCGATAGCGATTCGAGAGTTTAGCGTTCAGGGACGCTCTCGCGGCACGTTGATGTTATACGCAGTTCAGTCTGCGCAGGTTTTCGTTCTGGGGGTTAGCGCAGACGCGAGCCATAGTAGGATTGGCGGTCAGGGCTGTACCCGGAACTAACCTACATTTGTGCCACAATGTAGCATGGAGCACTGGAGTCTGATCAATTCACTTCTGCTCTGGCCTGTGTAGTCTGCAGTTAAGAGAGGCTGAGTACTAAAACTGTCATTCTAGCCTAAAGATGAATGCAATGCAAACGATAGCGCAACACAAACAACGAATTAATATTTGATATTCATGTCACTCTGCTACTCATAACCAGTATGCTCAATTTATTTGTTTAACTTTGGCTTTCCACACAGTTAAAATAACTGAATAATCACTTAATTTCTACAATGAAAACACAATATATTTTCCAAATTATTTATTATTTGGCATTTATTATTATTATTTGATGCATTATCAACAATATAATAAGACTACTGGTCACAGCAATTATTTGATGTGAATGTTTTCATGCAGTTATTTTATTTGATGTCTAAAATTCTCTGCAATATTAGCTTGAGAATTAATTACTTACAAGTAGGGATGCACCGATACCAGTATCGGGTATCGGGCCCGATACCAAGCTCATGTACTCGTACTCGTAAAAATTCCCCGATACCAAAGACCGATACCTCACGTGACGTAATTGACGGAACGTTCCAGTTCACACAGAGACACCTGCCGTAGCAGACACAATGTCATAGAGTGTTCACACCTAAATCGTGCTATTCGTGAGTAGCGAGTGAAATTCGCGTCATGGGAGGGGCTTCTGGCAGGCGGCTCCCGTCTAATTGCGAAATGGCAGACATGGATTTTGTTGAGCAGGTAGCTGCGCATTATGTTCTGGAAGGCTGAAGATAAACATAGACTCGTTCGGCGCCGTGTCTGGGTCCAGAGGCGCAGTCCTTCATTGTAGTTTCTGATTTCTGCCTCCGCTCGCTATGTCATAATCACGTCCCTACTACAGCAGGCTCCTTTTTGGTTAACGCGGCGCTAATTTTCGCCAAAATTCTGATTTTTCAACTCCCACGAATAACGCCGCCTCATTCGCGTGAATCGCAACGCAACGATGTCTATGAACGAAGATCCTAAACACACGCAATTACCATCACATCTGCAACAGTAGCAAAACAGGCTTACCTACATCGGAAATTGTGATGCGTGCGCACGAGAAAGTCTTCTGTTTTTTTCCCCCGCCAATGTCCCTTCAACGGCTCCGTACTATCGCGTCTTTGCATTGTCTTAACATGTAAATCACTCTTTCTTAATGCTTCATTCGCGCTTAGCAGTGTGGAAATATTTCAAAATCAATGATGACGACCCACGCATGGCAATCAGCATGCTTATGGCCCCGGTTTTGCCCTTTGGAGGTTATTGGAAACTGTGAATTTTGACTTTGAAAATTTTTGATAAGCACATAAGATTGATTTATTTTTTCATAATATGAGTTGAAGTTGTTAAAAATAAAGATGCTGATATGTTCATTAGTCTCATTGTGTTGTTCTTAGAAAATTGACACAAACAAAAAAAAAATCTAGCATAGGTATCGGCAAGTACCAGGGACAAAAGTATCGGTATCGTACTCGATCCTTAAAAAGTGGTATCGGTGCATCCCTACTTACAAGTATTATTCAAACTGTTTATAAAAATTATGTAACTTTAAAGTCCAAGTGAAATAAAAAATTATTAAATATAGCAGCGTTTATAAATTGATAACGTGTCCTTTTATTTTTAAAGTCCCAGTGAAATAAAAAATGACAGTTCTTCTTTTTCATGAAATTCCATTTCACTCGGAAATGCATCAAAATACAGAAGTAAAAATGATCGCAACTTCAGGTTCACAGGGACTTTAACAAACAGTGGTGTAATGGAGTTTACTAGTATTCTTTGGAAACCAAAGGGTGTTATTTATGGCTTTACCTTTTAGCCGATTAAGTGAGAAGATGTGAGGAGGTGAGATATAGTCAAGCAGATTGTGCAACAGGAAGTGTCTGTTCTATACAAATATATAACATGCTTTGTAAAAGGGGAAATGGCTACTCAAACATGTTGTGATATTGAGTATTTAAAACACTTTTGCAATGTCGACTCCACAACAACCTGTGTGACAAGTTTCTTTGTCGTTTCGTAACTGTCTCACACTAAAAATGCGTTCAAATACTCAGATGCTTTAAATCCATTTACGGCCATGAAATTTACAATTTTGTGACTGGATTGGCCAACATGGCTGCATGTCATGTTACCATGGTGACACACAGGAAACTAGACTGGGGCAGGCTTCATGGGTCCATGCAAGGGCAGCAGGGTCAGGGCTGATGTACAGCCGTCAGCGTACTTTTTTAATCTGCTTGCATAATGGGTGAGGAATGGACCGTTGTTGTATTTAGAAGTGTATTGTCCTTTCATGTTGAGTGTCAACACCAGAACGCAGTGGAATGGTTAACGCAGTTTTAAATTTCGCTAGGCCTCCCAACACAACAATGGCTTTTCAAACTGACCTTGTCATTTGGGAGGCCCAGCTTTGAATTCATGGGAACCAAGGCAGTGTCATTGACCTGCAGTCGCTGCTGGGTTAAATTGACTAAATAATCAAAGTTCCAGTGTTATTTCAACACAGTGCATTCTTCTTTAAAAAAATGAGAAGTGTGTCAATTCCGAACCACTGAAACTGCAGTAAATTGAATTTCCAGGATTTAAGGGAAAATAAATTTTCTTCTGCAGTTTAGTTTTTCAGATTTTGGTTGTGCAACAGATTAGATTAGATTAGATTCAACTTTATTGTCATTACACATATACAAGTACAGTGTAACTAGTACACAAGTACAGTGTAATTACCAACACTTTACTTGCCACAAGAACATTTGCAATGTATTTTTTATGTGCCAGGAAAATTGCACAAAAGTTAGGTTTGTTTTGCCTATTTCCATTAGAAAATATTACCAGATTTTTAATTAGCAAAAATCGCTTGCTATTTTTACCGCTCTAACTTTTGATCAGTCACTGTAAAGTCACATTAATACACATACTGTACACAACACAGTTTGCAGCGGGTCTACATCTTTGCAATGGTGACCGGGGAAATGTTTAAAAAAAAAAATATTTTACTGGCTAAGGCATTAAAAACGTCACCTTTGAATCACAAGACCAGCACACAGGTGGTCCACATCTGGCGCAGACTGCTTCCTCACTACTGTATGTTCCTGTGTGAATTTGTGTCACCCAGACAACATCTTGCTCTCAAAATGCTTGTGTGATTAATAACAGCGCTGTGATTCACTGCGGTTATCGGTGACCGTGAGGGTCTCGCCCAGCATGTCTTTATCTAAATGACTTCCACACTAGTGCTTCTCTAGGCCAAAGGGCTTTTGAGTGGCGCTTCTGGCAGCTTTGTGCCCCATGCCAGATGCTTCAACGCAGGCCTTCTGCTGCCAGTATTTAATTTATCATGATCCAGTGTAGTTACAGACTGTTTTCAGATACGGAAATGTGCAAATGTTAGTGGTTAAACAGTATGGGGTTTTCAGTGGCTAGTATTGATATATAGACAACAGGATGGCGGATACATCAACACTTTTAAACATGACTGATCATTAATAAAGTTATAATATCGTCTACAAAGATGCATGTTTAACCAAGCAGGTACTGCTGTTAGGTGATGCAATAGTAAAAAAGGTCGAAAATTCTAAACAACCTTTGTATTGGTCAGCAGATGTTATGCCCCAACATCACTGGACTGGCTTTACTTGAACTCAATGTCTCTTCTTGGCAGATTTCTTAATCACCATGTGACTTATAAGAAGTTGCATAGATTTTGATTATGCCTAGATTATGATCTAGGCTAAGGGTACAATGCAACGCTAATGCATATACAGAGGCATTAAGAAAACAGACAATAAGATTAATTTTAGAAACCTAAAGTGGACATCATGAACGATTGGCCTGGTAACACTAAAATCTAAAATCAATGTCTGATGAATTTGACAGGACAGTATTGGGATGCATTGCCATCAAGTTGTTTTAGAGAAAAATCATTGTAAAACAGTTTTATTAACGTTAACACTAGAAATAGTTTTAGGATATTTTCAACCGAATACTTTTAAATTAAAGTTACTAGTTCAAGTGGTTATTTTATTTATTTGGGGCACTGACCATTTTACATCTAAATTATGTGACACACAAACTAAAAGATGCAATTGGTAATTTAATAAACAAAACAAATCTGGCATCATTGTAAAAATAGCTTCAAAATATTTAACGCATTACTTTAAAGCCAAATGCAAATGTGTAAAACAGTCATGTAGCTTTGCCACAAAACTTATGACAAATGAGATGGTTTAGAAAGGGTTTTTACTGGTCAGTGTAACTACCTTGGGCGTGAACTTTGTGTGCTTTAACCCTGCAGATTGTTTACTTGCACAAATGTTACATTACACACCAAAGCATAAAGCAAACAAACGCATAATATATATCTTATATATAAATACATAAAGACTTATTGTATGAATTATGATATAAATAACACTGTATAATACACTGATTGACACATTCAGTAGTGCACTTATGGTATATACTGTAATATATAATTGGGGTGCTAGAAAAAAAAATTCTCGATGAATATCGATTCAATCTCCTAGCGATTAGAATCTATTTACATATAAAAAAAACTTTACTAAATAAAATAAAGTGACATCTTAGGAACAAATAAGGCAGAAGTCAACTGCTTGAGCGGTGCAGCACCCGGACCTTTTACGCAATAACTCGGCGGAGCATATAGATAAAGAGAAAAAAACAAATGCATTCAGACCTGTAGGACTAAACTGCAAGATCAATGAAATACTTTTTTAGGATGGTCTTTCTCTGCATCTTTGTCAAATTATGCAAATGCTAATGGAGGAGTCCAGTCCTTCTCGCCGGCAGCATTAAACCTTTTGTTTATTTGGCATAAATGTCAGTTTACTATTGTGTTTAAAATGATTGTATTTCTTTCAATATATCACAGTGGTTCACAGTGTTGTACTTCAGGATTCAGATTTTCCATTAGACAAGTGGTAGTGACACAACAGAAAATGTTGTACAGAAGCGAAAACAATTGTGACCCTGCCTGAAAAACCAGGCTTAAAATAATTTTATTGTGACATCAAAGTTTGATTTCAATCATTCATTTATTTTACTATGATTTCTATGGTCTTAAAGATATCAATGTTATATTTGAAGAGTTTGGCTCCACATGAGAGTAACACCTTTGGTTCTAAAATGAGATAACTGAGTTAACTACTTTTCCAAAATCATGTTTTTATTGGGCATTTCAGTAAATCAATCAAACTGCAATTTAAGCCATAATACTAAATACAGCTAATTAACACAAAAACCCAACAAAAACGTGGTATAATAAAAAACATCATTTTTTGGGACAATACATTTTGGAACCAAACTCTTCATTTTTACAGAATGTACTTTATATTATGTAATAATGTAATAATTGTATGTAGAAAACAGCAAATCACTATGACTAGCTGGGTTTTCACAAGCACTGTAAACCCGGATAAGTAGAATCTACTTAAAAAAATCAAGGTAACTCGTTGTCTTAAAATTTTTAAGTAATGAAGCATTAGTTGAATAAGTAAAGTAGACTATGTTCAATGTACTTGAGCCCATAATGGAATGGAATAGAATATTTAAGTTCAATGTACTAATAACCGAGTTACAGTAACTGAAGATACTTAGTTTAAACAATCATTCCCCACCCATTTATTTAACTCTGCTTGTTAAGTTAGCATTACTCCATTACCAATTTAACTAAATTGTATATTCTAACTGCCCCAACTTATTTCTAACTCAAAATATGTCTTTCAATCAATAGAACCGTGTAGAATACATAGATACAACTGCAACATTACATTGATTCAATTTTCTTTTTATTGAACATGTCTTTTTATTAGCAACAAAAGAAACATTTTCATTTACATTTATTCATTTGGCAGACACTTTTATCCAAAGCGACTTACAGGTAGTTTTTTTACAGTGGCACATTACTGCAGAGCAATCAGGTGCTAAAGTTACATGAACTAAGGAAAAGTTACCTTTAGCTAATTTGAGTACTATTTTAAATTGACTTGAACACAATAGCCAACAAGCTAACATTAGCTAAATAACAAAAACTTGAGGAGGCATGACAGTAGTTAACTAACAACGAATAAAAAAAAAAAATCAAGAAATTAAAGCTAATTAGCTTTATGTTAGCTAGCCTGCACCAATTTACCAGGATGTTTGCAGTTCTCTGGCTAGCTGCTTCACCGTCTCAACTTTAGCTGTCTGGAAGCAACAGAGTAAAATGGTTCAGAGCGGACATATCAGCTCGGTATCACTTTAAAAGCATGTAGAGATTGCCTGGCCAGCAGTCTATTGTCTGAACGAGTACATTACCCGGACATCGGGTGGACTCGAAGTGTACCCAAAGCAGACGGTCGCCGGACACGTCGGAGCAAAGCTAACTTTATTTGACTCAGTCGTAGTCACACAATAGAATCCGCTAACAAGGCAGTTGGTATTTGCGCCAACTTACCGGGACGTTCGTGTTCGTGGCTGAGCTAACTTTAGCTGCTTCAGGTGTCAGGCTCAGCTCAACTTGCATTAGCTGTCTGGGAGCGACATACAATTTCCATTACGGGCGCTAGCTAACGTTACCAGTGAAGACATACGTTAGCTAGAAGAGTGTGGGGCAGAGTTAGCTCTATAGCTACCCTGCTAACCTGTTAATAACTAGCAAAGTTCATTTTTCTGTTTTTTTTCAAATAACCACAGTACTATTGAAATGAAACTTTGATATACAGATATATATCTGATAGATACTTTGAGTTATATCAAAGTATCATTTCAATAGTGCTGTCCCCATGAAAAGATATAATAAAATATTTGTACAAATGTGAGGGGTGAACTCACTTTCGTGATGTACTGCTAGCTAATTTACATCAGCTAGCAGTCGGGACTGCAACGGCATGCAACCAGTGCCAGGTTCCAACTTACCGTTTTGTGTCTGAACTCGGTTTATTCACCGAAGGCTTCAAACTTCGGTGAATGAACAACTTGCTTGCTATAATGGCAATTTAGATACAGGTGTCTTTGTTTCCGTCTCTGTCTGTCTCAAGTCACTCAACTCAATTTTTGGCGGTTGTGACGTCAATGCGTTGGTATTAGTAACAGGCAAAACTTGATGATATTGAGTTGTTTGAGCTCAAACACATAATTACAATAAGATAGGCCATTAAAAAGTACAGTTTACTCAGAATTCTTAATAAATGTAAAGAAATAACACATGTTTAAGTAATACAAACTCAGTTTGTTTGAGGAGAAACTACTGATTGGACTTAAAAACACAATTACAATAAGAAAGGACATGAAAAAGTTAAGCTTAATCAGAATTAACAAGTAATGTCAACAAATTAGACACATTTAAGTAATATGAACTCAATCTGTTTGAGTTGAAACAAAATCCGGGTTTACAGTGAGGTCATTTTTTTTTTTCCCCCCACCAAAAAATTTTAAAAAACACCCCCCCCCAAAAAGAGTGGGGTTTTTTTTTTTTTAAAAAAAAAAAAAATATTTTAATAATTTTCTTTTTACTCTTTCCCCCCCCCCCCCTTATTTTTTTTAAAAAAACAAAAAAAAAAAATAAAAAAAAAAAAAAATTTTTTTTTTTTTAAATTTTTTTTTTTTTTTTTTGGGCGACCCCCCCCAGGGCTCCCCCTAGGTTTTTTTATTTGGGCGCAAAAAAAAAGTCGTATATTATTATTACCAAAAATAATAAATATATTGATGCAGCAGACACCTTTATCCACAAAAACACACAACGAGTTCGGTTGTTACCCGCCGTGGTAATTGGCATGTTCGTGATGTCATCAAGCTGTACTTGCGTTTACTCTCGGAATTTGTTGTATTTTAATACAACTCAATGAAGCCGTTGTTGTTTATATTCATTTATATATTTAATGTGTCTGTTGTCAGACATAAAATAATAATTACAGATAAATGTCCATGTTCATATGTCTGTCCAGTCAGTAACAACCACAGGTGCTGGTAAATGGTGTTTTTTGTGGTAACGTTACTCACTCACAAGTAAGCTGCGGTTTGGTCATGAATGTGCTGCTTCTGCCTCTCACTGAACAGAGAAGACACAGAGTGAGACCTTTTCCACTCACTGAAAGCTTTTCTGAAGGAATTTTCGGTTGATGCAACCTCTGTGTCCAACAACAAATTTAAAAACACTGTTATTTTTTATAATTGGCAGTTATATACCTTACTTCTTGACCGACTATCAAATGATTTGTTTGGTGAATCATCCGTGATCCTTCTAATCCCCTTCTCTCCGCCAGCCTACTCTAATCTGATTGGCCAGATGGTCTAGTATGCTATGATTGGTCTACATGTAGTGACGTAAATCCGTGGTGGTTTGTGAATCGGACTAGGGCACGACTCAGAGTTCAGAGTCGACTCCCTTTTTTCCAAGCAAATAACTTTATTCACTTGAACCACTTGAGTATCCTCTCTTCACATAACTTGTGGGAAGGGGACAGACTGGGGTTAACCACTAGAGCTCATTTGGTCTATATCAACCCAAAGTGGAAATTACTGAATGTAAATCCTCATTGAAGTATTTTTGCAGGAAACAGTTGCTGCCAAGAAAGACTGAGAGAGGCACAAACATCTGCACACAGTTCAAGCCTCAGTGATGCAGAGAAATTCCCATCATAACATCTGACGTTGCGATCAAGACTCATGTCTGTTTTAAGTCCATGGTGTGTTGGAGCTGACTCACTTGAGTAATTATAGCCTTTCTTGTCTAAGCTTGTCCCAATTCTCTTTGGTATTTTTATGATGTTGTCTCGTCATAATCCTGCAAAATACAGCCCGCAATGCTAACTTTGAATCACACTCGGGGATTGAAAGCTCTCAAGGATATTGATCTGACTGAAGCTACAAATATTCAAATGGATTAAAATGGATGAAGAATACTTGCCTAAAATGAACAGTTCACCAAAATAAACAGAAAAATGTTTGAGCAAAGAGCTGGCAGCACTTTTAAATCCAATGCGAGCATAAAAAATTAAGAAATAATCCACTGATCAGTGAATAGCGTCTTACATTTGAATCCTTATCATATCACAAAACCATTGCAGGGTTTTAAAAGTCTTGGAATAACACGTAATTTGGCTTTTTTTGCTGTAATTAAATTGAATGTATGTGAAAACTCATTTCCCCAGCTGATGAAACTCACTTCTCCTGTATTCCGATGTAATATAAGGTCTCAGAGGTGCTTTGAAATCGATGTAATATGTAGCTGTTAGATCAGTAGTGGGGGTCGTCCTATGCCCTGTGGCGGGTGTATTTGCTCTCTGGTCTCTGTTCTGTTTGAAGCTGGGCTTCGTGCCAGAGTCATACTGCTTAGCTGGGACTTACAAAGACTCGGTCACGCCCTCGCCGCGTTCTGATTGGTTCATTATCAGTCTTGATTGCTCTTGAATGGCTAGTGAAATGGTCCTTGTGTGGGATTAGCTGCATGAATTGCCATAGTTGCCTACAGAATTCTTTAAACGTTGGGAAAATCCATCGGTTTCATGCATTTTGAATGTTTGTTGTATTTCACGATTTGTATTTTCATGAGCTTTGGGTTCTCTGTAAACAAATGTAAAAACCTTTTTGCCTTTTGCAGTTGCAGGCTTTCAGCGCAACTAATCTTTACCTCCAAAAACCTTAACTGGAGGTTCTTGTATATATCTGGTCAGACCCAGACATGTAAAAATGTGTTTTAACAAATGCTACTGTATATTATACAAGACAGAAACTGCAGATATTTACTACTTTTTTAATTTGGGGGGAATTTTTTAATGGTTTAAAAGTGAAGGACACTATAAAGCTTACTTAAGGATTTCTTCACTCCTAAAATGATCTGAAAACACAATGGTATCAGCCAATTACTTCACAATAAATACATCAATAACAAAATTGTATCTCATGGAAATTTGTCATTTTATTAGTGCTTAACGTTTAAGAAAATTGGTGGCAATTGATGCTTTTCCCACAAATAATAGTATGTAACGTACGAAGAATCTATGCAAAATGTTTACTTTTACTCTGTAATGTTGTGACAATTTCTTGTAGGATCAGTCAATGTAGAAACAGTAACACAAAGTTTGTAATGCAAAGTTCTGTAGGTACATATGTATGTATATGTTACTTTTCAGAATTCTGAACTTCATATCCATGTAAATGATACAAAACTGTAGGGAAGTAAGTAAAAAGGTTGCTCAGAGAATAATAAAAAGTGTTAAAGCCTGAGCCACATTTACATGCAGGCCTCCAGGAAACCGACTCCTGATCTATTGAACAGCTGAACATGAAAGCTGATGCTTTAGAGTGCCAGCAGAGCTCGATTGAAACTGTAACACTGTGTATTAACTCCTGTCTGCTTTCTTAACAAGCGAAAGCACGTGAACAAATAGACTCCCAGTTGGGGAGGGCAGAATGACCAAAAATCCACTTTACGGAACAAGTAATTTTATTTCACAGTAACAATATATTTCACGGTAACAATCGGCCATTATAATTCTATATCTTACTTACCAAAATGGTATGTATTTATTACAGTTCATTTAAATGGTCACCATAATTAATTGTAGGTAATTTATGAAAATGTACTAAAGATATAAAATTAGGTTCTGATACTGATAATCTGATGATAAAATCTTTATAATTGTCTTCATCTTCTGGGTATCTCATATGTATACAGTAGGAAGATAGACAACATAAAGTACGGTCTGTACTGTAGGTCTTCATCACTCTTCAGTCTCTATTAAGATGCGCACTTTTAGTGTGTTGCGATTCTCTGTCTTTAGGTTTGTTTATTCTCACGCTTGTCTTTGCACTGAACCACCGCACTAGCACTGTGGTTGAGAGAGACCGGAGCGGTTCACGTAACTACAAACTAAAAGAAGGTCAAAAGAATATTTGATTTGTTAATTTGTTATGGATGGATAATTTCGTACGTCGTTTCATCATAACGCCCAACTTGTTGAGCGCAGAGTCAACCGCCAACCTATTTACATTCCGCGGAATACACGTATTAGAAAAATCTCTGTGTAGAAAAAACTGTGAGTGATCTAACTCAGAGCACAGAAAATCACTCTTTATAAATGTTTTAAACACTACAGTATACTGTATAGATGTATTTGTTTAAAAGATATCTGCAAAATGCCAAATGGAGATGCTGAGCCCCAGGTGCAGTGATGTAATAATGGCAGCCTGTTCTGTATTTTCACAGATAATGTGTAATAGGGTTTAATGGACCATTGGTAGATTGTGGTGTATTAGATTAGTCTTTATTAGGACAGATCTTGTGTCTCTTGAGTGTGTCTAGGCAGATGCTAAGAGATCCAGTAGCACTGGAAAATAGAGCTTGTTGGTTTTGGGCATGCGCTGGTATCACATTTATGTAATAACGGTCAGCAGGGATATAGGACAGGTTAAGTCACTTCAGAAACGTTTCTCTTTCGGCCATGTTAGTTTTGTTTGCAGTGTCACTCTCACAGATTACACACAGAGGTACACAGATGTGTAATGCTATTTGTAAATCACAGGAAAAAATTGTAAGGGTCATATCGTATCGTGTGTTTAGGTGCATTGTTGGCCTGCTGAAACTTTTTATGGAACTGAAAATAGACTGCCCCATAGACCAACTCAAACCTGGTCTAAAGTCAATGCCGCAAAATGTTTTTGGTTACTTAAAAAGTGGGTTAGTAATATGCACCTATAGGCGGGTGGGCAGTGCTCTTACATTCTGCTTACTACACAAAGAGGGATGCGAAGCACACAAACATGCCATATATAAAAAATAAATGTTATGTAAAATATTATTTTTCTGTACATAAGGATGACAAATCCGGCTTGTCTTGTTGATGTTTTCCACTCTGGAGAAGCATCTGGCCTATGCTCTTGCAAATTCCGCCGTGTAAATAGCGAATCCGCCATGGGGCGAATGCTTTGCTCTTAAAGGGAAAGGGAGATGAGACTCTGATTGGTTTACTGCACGTTTTGCCCAGAACACACCCATGATTCATTGAGAGAATCGGGTCTACCCATTTAGACCATCGTTAAACTAATGTGGATGTGGACACGCCCGTAGTGCACCTGAACCGTGAGCTTTAGACCATGCGCTTAGATCATTAAATGAGGGCCCTAAGTGTGATTCATCTTTACTTTTACTGTTTTTACTGTACTTTTGATTAACAAAAAACAAGCCATGGAAGTGAACACAAAATTGCATTTACTTTAATTGTATTTGTAAAATTGAATTTGTCAAATTAATCATTTCAATTAATTAAATAGAAACCTTCTACAACAAAGTGTTTTTGGTTGTACACAACAGAATTAATAACTTTTGCGGTTACACAAGTAAATCTGGAACCCCAGTGAGAGATTCAGTGAATGAATGAGGCGTTAGACTCGGTCAGTGTATGCTTAAGTTTAATTTTGCATTGTTGCAAAGCAGCTTAAGAAATACTAAAAAAGCGCTATTGAAATACAATTTAAATTGGTTAGTTTACGAATTTGACTAAGCTGGTCACAATATTTTTAGAAAATGGCAAGAATGAGGATATTTATTTTCTTTGTATTATTTTATAGCTTATCACATTGGAACATGAAAACAAGAAGAATGGGACAACAGCTTGTCTCATAGTCAAATGAGACTTGTTCGATCTACATTACAAATGTGTTTGTAAGGGAGCTTCTGTGATAGGACGTTCTGTATGTGTGGCAGTCAAATGCAGGGAAATGGACAGTGTTGTCATGAGATGTCTGGTGCTTGACTTTAGCTTTGGCTCTTTCTGTTTTGTTACATGTGTCCAGACCAGACAGATCAACCCCTACAGATCTCCCAGTAATGAATTTCCATTTGCTGGATTATTGTCTCAAGGAATTTCATATTAAATATATGTTCCAGTTGCTTAAGTCGGTCCCATTTGATTAAAGTGAAAGGGCTCCTAGAGAATTGCAGATGAACATGTTTGGACAGCAGAGAGCTGACCGATTTACTGCCTCATCTTGACTCCACCTCTTTAATGAAAGGGGAGGGGGGCTCTCCTAGGAAAAATATGTGTCGGGGGGATGTGCACCAACCTGTAAAAGGAATTAAGAGCATACTGCCATGTTTCATGAGCCAAATATGGCTATGTTGAGTGCCAGGAAGGGACGTAGAGGAGGAGGAATGTGTTTGCCTCCAAATGTTGAGGAAGCGATTTCTTAAAGAAATAGTTCAGCATTTTTTCAAATCACTATGGCGGCATCCGGGTTTGACGTCATTTACATTTGGATGCTTGAACATCAAGGATGTTTAAGGTTGAATCACTGTCCACCAGACCTGATGCACGCATCTACTAACATTTAGTGTATAGTAAGCAGTTTTGGTCAATACCCAAGATGATTTAAATTATTTTGAGGATACTGTTATTGTATTTTTTATTTTAGAGTTTGACAACCCAAGTTACTATTAACTATGAAAATAAGCAATTACAATGTGTTCCATTGAAGAAAGAAATTGAAATCAGAAACAACGGGTGGGTTAAATAATAAAAAAAGTGGCTTTAGTAAATAAATAAGACTTTTGACATTGAGAAATGAATAACTAAGATAGCTTACCTACCTGAAACCGAACATATGACAGACTCTGAAAGCTGTAGCCTACAGCATTTTCACTCACAAGTTTTGACTTGTTGACAAAAAAAGTATCCTGAAAGAACAAAGTTACTTTAACTTTTAAACTAAGCTGTATTAGCTTGACACTATATTTCTCTCTCTCACACAAAGTAATCAAAAGGTTTGATTTTTGCCACGAGAAACCTATTTATACAGTAACAAATTATACAATATTGCAAAATGCAATGTTTCAGAATATTCATTTGTTTAACACAGCTGAGCTTGAAGCACAAATTAGCCAATATATTTAGTTAGCTAACAGTTAAATGCCAGTGGATTTTTGTGGTTTGATTCTGTGGATATACTATGGTAATATGTGTGCCTGCCTGCCAATGACCCATATGTTTGCCATCTCAAACCTCCGGACCACTGAGCCACCTCAACAGGCAAGTTATTATTTTAGGTCAATGCTGTTCTGTGTCTCCTAGTTGATATGAAAATATAGTTTGTAATAAACACAGTGGTTGTCATGTAGCATTGTACATTCAAGTCAAACAGATCTGTCCGCTGTTGCAGTAGAGTGTTTTTCTTCAAGATTAATCAGAAGTAGCTTCTCTTTAGCTCTTAACTGCACTAGACAGGAAAATAAACTACTTGGTTATTAAAGGGGAATTTAAGGACCTTTATTTTAGCCGGGGCCGTGTGGTATGTAAACTGCACTACGTATTTATGGGTTATGTCATTTCCTCTACACCCCTGTCCGGTTGATGTTATAGCTTCCAAGACACACTTGCGTACTTTCAAAGCACTTGCATGACTGTTAATGCATATTTAGATATTATGTTAATTGGAATAAAACTGGCACTTCTGTTGCATGATGCAGTTATGTTTATTATCATTACACTGCATATAAATCGAAGTGATTAAATATCTGATGAAAAATGCCTTGATTGGTTTTAACTAGAATTTAGTTGTATTTGAATTACTGTATTAAATACTTTGTACTTACTACAATGAAATAATGGTTTCTGTGACCCATTTACAATGTATTTGTGTATCTACACTACCGGTCAAAAGTTTAAAAGTAAAAAATTCTCTTGATCTTAAAAATCGATTAATCTGAAGGTTAGAGATGCACCGATTTAAATTTTCTTGGCTGATTTCGGTTTCAAGTGAAACCTACCGATTCAGTATGTGACAGTATATTGACAGTATATGTAAAACCTTATTCCCTTTTCTTCAATGCACATTTTTTCATATTAACAAATATTATTCTCATAAGACAAATTATTGAACATTACAATTTCCCTAAATGCAGTTCTCAAAGCTTCATTAAATTACAGAATCTTCTCTCAACTAAACAACTCTTTTTAAGAGAAATTTAAGAACTCTGTCACTGAGAAGACGTAGAAAAAAATCTAACTTAACAAATGTCTCTTAATTGAGCCTTTTCTCTTTTGTATTCATCTCACAAAAGTCTAAGATTACAATCCTATGAATAATATAGTACTTTAACATTGCTTTGTTTTCTGCGATGTAAATACATTTTATTATTCTTGTGTCTGTAGTATTAAAAGAAGTGGGTTGGTTCATTTAAGCTGCAACTTCAATAAAAAATTCAAAATCTTATAAATGAATTCTACACTGAAGATTGAAATGACATTTCTTATGTTAGTAAAGAACCGAATCACATATATAGGTTGATTTATTCATTATTTTATGTTTTGGAATTTAAAAACAAGTCATTTTACCATAGTTTTACCGTAAGACAAGCAATCAGGTTGAATGTCATTTATGTTTGTTTTACACAGAGTGAACGACTTTAACATGAGTTTAGAATGTGTAATGGTGCGTTCCAACCAGACGCGAATGAAGCACGAATGATTTACATGTTTAGTCAATGCAAAGATGGGATAGACATCTTGCGATGTGATTCGCACGAATGAGGTGGCATGAATGACGCAGCATGAATTGAGCGTTTCAGGCACAAGTGGAAAAATCTGAACTTTGGCGAATATTTGCAGCACGTAACCAATCAGGAGCTTGCTCTACTATTGATGTGATTATGATGTAGCGAGTGGAGGCAGAAATCCGAAACAACAATGGAGGACAAAATCATCGTCGCCTGGTGTCAATAAGTTTCATTTCAGTAACAAGGATGTCTTCAGTTCTGACTCTTTGTATAAAAAAGCTCAGGTTCAAATTTATTTCTTAATTCATGACACCTTTAAATGAATGATTTGTTGAATTTTGCTGTATGTTTATTTGATTAAATTAACAATTTGTTGAATGGGTCCTTCAGTTTGGCATTTAAACGAACATTATGGTACTTTGACATCTAGCGGTTGAGCTATCCGAGTCTAAATTCAAAATACTTGAGACAAGTTTAGCCTAGTAATGGTTCTTCCTGTTTTTTTTCATTGTTATCAAAATAAATCTACAGACACTCTATTGTTTGTGTTTTGGAAGTTCATTTGGGGTCACAAAAGTTAAGAAAGTTAAGATGAAACTGTTTATAGCTTGCTTTATGCCAGTATATATCGTAAAAAGACTAATGAAATTATCTAAAGGATCATCCTTTTCTAATTTTATGTTCAGTAATTTCCTGTAAACCTTGAAACGTCCTCTTGAGTGTGAAGATTGAAGTTTATTTAAAACCTTTACCAAGTAATGCAGTCGGAGCAAGATCTGACAGCTTGTGTAAACGTCTATAAAACATGACACAATTTGATAGGGAAAGACCCTTAAAGTCCCAAGAGTCCCTTGAGGTTGCTTCTTTTTCTTTTTTTGTCCAAACACCCATCTGCCAGTCTGCTTGTGCTTTATTCAGAATGACTCACTTGTTATTACACCATGACTGTTCAACATTCCCATTGTGTCGTCAGTGAGATTGTAAACCAAGTGAAGAGAGAGGAACAGAGCACGCTTGTGCTAATAAACTGGAGATGGAGGAAGAAAGTCTTCGAGACAGATTAGTGGGCTTGACTCTGCTTGTTAGTGTTCAAGGGCAGTTGCCTTATAATGACATTTCTCCAGACGTTCATCAAGGCCATTGTTAGTAGACTGTGGCAGCGTTTGGTGTTAAGATGAGGTTTAATGTGCTGTAAATTAGTGGCGGCTGATCTGGGTTTCAATTCACTTCTGATGTGGGTTTTTCAGTTTAAAGGCATTTAACATTGCTGAAATTAAGGAACATTTATTTTACACAATATTTGCCTAAACATTTCTTTAAAAAATTAAGATGAATAAAAAATGCAAATCAATAGCTTGCTTTCGACTGTCGGGCCGGGGCTTTCCTCGAGGCCGTGCCAGTAGCCTCGGGCTTCTAGCTGTGAAGGCAAAAATCAAGTTGTGTCTCCAATGACTGCGGGATATTATATATGTAATGATTATATAAATCTGAGCAAGCTGACAAAACGTACGCTTTTCAATCCCGGACACGAGCACACCTTCATCCTTCAGAGAGAGGCCTACTAGCCTCTTAAGATGATGGCAAATGTTTTTGCATAATCGCTTCTGGCTCGATAGTGGAAAGGCGGCTAATTGTATTACATGAATGTAAATGCAATCAACCAAACATTGCTCGATTAATCTACCTGGTCAACCTTTGCTTTAACCTTTGATGTTCCAAATTTAACATGTTTTAAACATGTAACTGACATTTAAGGTGTATTTTATTTTCAAGTGTATTGAGTTAAAATACTGTAATGGCTTCATACTGCTCTATGATGAAATCCTGATTTGTCTGATCTGGTGTTCTTTTATTCTGGGACAGTTCACCCAGAAATAAAAATACTGTCATAATTTACTCACCCTCTGTTTGTTCTGAACCTGTATAAATTACTTTCTGTTGAACCATAGCTATAAAAATTTTAATGGTAGTCAAAGGTGACCCAGAGCAGTTTGCTTTCGTCAAAATAACTTATTTTGTGTTCAACAGAACAAAAACTTTTATACAATCTTTTGTTCTACTATGGTAATGAATGAGGTACCATAAATGAAAATTACAAGCATTCTACCAAATATCTTTCTTTGTGTTCAACAAAACAAAGACATTTAATCAGGTTCGGAACAACTTTAGGGTGAGTAAATGTGTAATTTTCATTTTTTTGGTTAACTGTCCCTTTAAGCCTGATGTTCAGATTTACATAAATTTTATACATAAATATTGCTAAATTAATTACTCACAAATAGGGAAAAACCCAGGATAACTTTAATGTCAATAATAATGTAATGTGCACCCCACAGTATCAATAATCATAATAAATGAAAAATAGAATATACCGTTTTAAATTTTTGTGGCTGAAATATAAATGTCTATTACAGTATGTTTAAGAAAATGTTTTTTAAATGCAGTCGAATGCAATATTGAAGAAGATGAGATGATTGCTTACTAAAACTCTTGCAAATAATTTGTTGCTAACCACTCAAAACAATAAATGAATAAAAACGTTTTTTTATTTAAGATAAATCACGGTCACAACGAATGACTTTAAGGCATTGGCCATTGGTATGTCGAAAATCCAACAATATATAAAAATATAACAATATTTGCAGTGCTGCAATACAATATGAGTAATAATAGTCAAGCAGGATAGAGCTCCACATTTGTTGTCGTCTTTGTATAAGTGTGAGAGAGACACAATATAATTTCATTAATAATTCACAACACATTCAGTTTGGTACCCATTTCTAGCGCTTTCCATGTATAAAAAATATAGGAGCGAGCGCACAAATTGCGGGTCTGGGCGGGAGTGAAACACATGGAACGGGCGGGATTGGTCAGAATTTCACTGGGAGCGGGTGCGAGCAGGTATGCAATACTACTCTATAGGCAAGATTAATATAGAGATGGAGATTGGCAGAAACTCTGTGTTCAAGTGCACCTTTAATCATTTGTAAATATAATGTCATATAATGTATTATTATAAAATACATACTGGTATTTAATGTTTGTGTTATAATAAAATATGCCTGTCAATATTGTTTGCATGATTTGATTCACCATGTGTTATTATTTGAGTGATTATACTCTGGGAATATCATGCCTTGGAATCTAGCTGTTGGCCAATCAGAATCAAGTATTTCAGAGTGCCGTCTAATAATAGACGACAAAATAAGCTATTAAGGTTTTGAAGTATGTCAAGGATTTAGTTCATAACTCTAAATAATGAAAAATGTGGTAAGAGCATTGCGTCAACAACGCAAGGTTGTGGGTTCGATCCCAGGTGATTGCAGATACCTATGTAAAAAAATGTATAGGATAATGCTTGGTAAATCGCTTTGGAGAAAAGCGTCAGCCAAATGCCTGATTGTAAATGTAACATTCCTATTATTAGCAATGTAGACATTAGAGTGTGATGAACCTTCTGTTTGTTTCTGATCCATTTCTCCAGAGACAGTAAAAACAGTACAGACCAAATGTGCAGCCACATGTGCACTATGGCCCCGCTTACAGCAGGTCTTGATGCTCAATTCTGATTTGTTGCCTATATCTGTCCGTTTACACATCCAATTGTGACGCATATCAGATTTACATGCTTATACTTGCCAACCATTTGAAACATTGCGCATGCGTGAACGCTGGTTCTTGCACAAAGATTACTCACTATTTATTCATGATGACAAATATAAAATGTGCTTGATGTTAGCTTTGAGATATATGACAAGTTCGCCAAACATTAAATAGATTTTGAGGCGGAGGAAAAGGAAAAGAGACAACATTGCAGCATGCGCATATGCTTTATTGTGTCCTCCTCAACCATTGAGAGGAATATCTGGGTGCGAGAGAGATCTCAGGACTGGTGGGAGCATATTGTTACCACTGCCCTGCATTTTCCTCCTCCATCATGTTTCCTGCGTTGTTGTCAATTACCCGCCTCCACACATTCTTCATCCTGATGATAGCCTATGTTATAAAACTGCGGAGAAGTACCAAATTGTCGCCGTTTTAATGACGTATAGAACGCAATGCCTCGTAAAATCCGATCTGCCTGTTTACATGAGTCAGATTGAGATATTTCTGATTTATATCAGATTTATTTCCACAATATGAATAAGGCCTGAAACTGATCTCTAAATATCAGAATGCATGTGTTTTTTCCTGTTTACACTATGGTGGGCCATATCCGATCTGTGTCACATTGAAGGAAAAAATTGGGTTACATTTAACTGATGAATCTGTGGTCTGATGCTATCACTGTGCAACGGCAGCCTAAGGAAATCACTGTGCACGCAGCACACTGATAGTGGCCATTTCTCAATTCCAAGAATGCAAGGAACGGACTTGTGTAGACCGGTCTTGCGAGGCAGGCTCGGAAGAATGAACGTTGATGGCCTGTGATGTCACTCTGCACACAGAGGCGTGTAAAATTAATGTTCACATGGAGTCTTAATAATATCACTTAACATTGGCCTTATGATCTCATTGTCTACGCAGTGACCTGATGATGATCATTGATTTACAGTACCCTCATATTGTTTGACTCATTTTCTTTTTTTTTCATGACAAGCAATTTAGACATTTTGGAAAAAAAACTAATTAAAGTGTCTTATAAGTAAACCTTCTGTGCTGTATGTCAAGTTATTCAAAGCATTTTATTCACTGAAATCTCTTCTATAATGGTCAAATTCGTAGGCATACAAAGTTTAAACATGATATGCACAAATGAGTTATGCCAGGTTTGACATCAGTTTTAAAAAAAAGATCTCGTCTCTTATCTGAATGTATTGTGCGAACTAAAAGCATATGCATCATGACTAGCTTGAAAACCAGGTGAATCCTTATAACCAAGTGAGCCATACGTTTAATATCTTAAAAACATGCTCCGTCTGTGAATGTATTTCATGTATAGGTGTCCCGTGTAATGCGGTACGTTTGAAGGGTCTAGAATTGGATGGAATGCTGAGCACTTCCGCTCTTTGTCCACCTCCATTGTTGATACTCGTAAGGCCTGTTTCAATCAGACAGACTTCTCCTCCTACCTCACACGTTTCTACACACATTTGTCTCTTTGTTCATTAATGTCCTGGTCTCCCGTCCCCCTCCTATTGTCATCTTCATTTACTCCCTTGTTTTGTAAACCCTTGCAGTTTTCGGTGCATTTTAGCTGAAATGAATGTAAATTAAGTTTTAATAACATCTGTCTTTTTTTCCTCTATCACTTGCGCAGTGAATCAAGCATCTGTCAGGCGCGGGCCACCGTGATGATCTACGATGATGCCAATAAGAAGTGGGTCCCTGCCGGCACAGGCGCCCAGGCTTTCAGCAGGGTCCAGATATACCACAACCCAAGCAATAACGCCTTCAGGGTGGTGGGACGCAAGATGCAAACTGACCAGCAGGTGAGCAGCAAACCTCAAACAAACATTTTTGTTAAGATACTGCAGGGGGTTGATTTATTCAGGGGAAATGATACAACAATTTTGGGTTTTGCCTCAAACTTTAAATTATTGCTTTGAAGAACTCTCCTAAAAATCAATAGTCAGACACTGTCCTCCCATAGTCACACTGTTCACCCGAAAATTTTAATATTATTTTATTCTTTCACCATTATTTGGGTCCGAATCTGTTTTTAAATCTGTGGTTCACAAGATTGTTTGTATAGGGGAAAATGTTGCAGTATACCTAAAACACTGAATCAATATTCTCATACCGAAAATGTATATTATTAACAACCTTATTTGCATAATTCTCTAATGAAAATAGATTGACCCAAAATTTTGAATTAGAATGTATTATCAGGGCCCAGTTGCAAAAACTAAACTGCTAAATTCAGACTACATCTTAACAACAATTCTCACTGACTAGCACTTAGTTAGTACTAATCAGTCTTTACATTTGGTCATTACTTTCAATTAGTCTTATACAGTCTAATGTTGCAATTAGCCCAATCTACCTTTTATATAACTGATTTAAAGAAGTTATGACCAGTCTTGAAGAAAAAAATGTCATTGTCTAATCCAGTGGTCCTCAAACTGGGTGCCCCAATCTGGATCCAGGGGGGACACAGATTTTGTGGCATTTAATGAAATTTTATGCAGTCGAACATCAGAAAAATAAGACCAACCAAAATAATTTATGTTTTAGCTTTGAACTTAATATCTTTTTGGTTTAATTACGATTATAAGTTTAAGATTATAAATCTTTATTTGTGGGGCCACAAAGCGATGCACTCTACACAAAAGGCGCCTTACAGCGAACACGTTTGAGAACAACTGGTCTTTGCAACCACTGGTCTTGCATTGCATGCAACCGGCCCCAGGTCAACTAAAATCCAAACACAACAAGCTAAATATGTAATTTCACACTAAACCTTAATGCGTATAAGAAAAGACTGCCAATATCCAAAAATGAACAAAGAATATGCATCAAATTGGCGTGTTTGTGATTTTGTGAGGGGTTTTATATGGCTTTGTGTGAAAAGCAAGAAATTGCAAATTGGATCAAAATTTAAGTGAACATTAGGCCTCTGCTATAGCTCTTAAATTTCACAGATATGATGTGTTTTGTATGAACTGCTTTAACTGACAAAACGAGAGACCATTCTCAATTACCTTCATCTTCATCTTGACTTCTGTCTGTCCCCCAATCCCCCCGCCCGGCTCCAGTCGCCCGCTATACTCGCAGACACAACTGCTCCCCAGAGAGGACTCTTAAAGTGGATGCTGTTTCCTGTAAGATAGTTGGAAAGCCAAATCATTTCCTGTGCCAGTTAGACCCCCCTCCAGCCTTTCCCATGACTGTACCTCTTTACTGCCCATCTGTCTGTTTCTCACTGTCTGAATGACTTCTGTCACTTTCTTCACAACTCCGCTTTTCAGAGAACTGATAATCTGTCTGGGTTTGGGTATTTTAATGACTGTACATCTGTGTGGACATATATTAAACTTCTGTTTTAGCGCGCTCTCTCTCTCCTCGCCTCGCTCTCTCCCTCTCTTGTTCTCTCTCTCTCCTCCACTCTACTTGCTGGAATTCAGTTCTATAAAGCAAACCGAGAATGTGACATCAGCACATTTACTGGAGGCAAACTCTCTCTCTCTCTCTCACACACACACGCTCATGTGTTCAATAGAGGTAGAGCCTCCTGCTGGATGAGCTGTGAATGCTGATGGAAGCTGGTTCATGCTGATGGAATACACAAATATCTTTACAAATCAGTCACTTCAGGGTTGAATTAATTTGAGGGCAGGTAGAAGCAAATCTTATGGTGCATTCAAATATATATGTCAGTGACAAAATAAGGATTTTAAAGATGATAAAATCCTGATAAAACAAATTTATTTGCCACACACTGGCTTTGGAAATATTTAGTAATTTCAGATATATATTTTTAATCAAATATTTTTAATATATAATATCATGTAATATAATATATTTTAAATAACAATAATATGATTATTAAGAAATATGTTTGTATTACATGTATAAATATTTTAAAACCGTTTCATTATTATTGATTACTGTAATATAGTGTAAGAAAAAACATTGTTCCCAATAACAACAATAAAACATTTCATGCAGCAATCCTTTCCTAGATCTCTGAAGTAATATATTTTTGCCAATTGTATAATTTAACCTCTCTGGTACAGGTGGTGATAAACTGTCCTATCGTAAAGGGGTTAAAATATAATCAGGCCACGCCCAACTTCCACCAGTGGCGGGATGCCCGCCAGGTTTGGGGGCTGAATTTTGGCAGCAAGGAAGATGCAATGTTGTTTGCCAACGGCATGTTGCATGCGCTTGAGGTCATCAGCGCCATACCTGACGGAGGTGACAAACACACACACTTTTTCACGGCAATTTGACAAAGCAAAACTGTTCATGTGTAATGAATCAAAACATTAAAAACTACATTTTTCAGGATACCCCATTCGACCTGTGTCAAACGGACCGTCTCCTGAAGAACTGGAGCAACAGAGAAGGTACAAGGATATTTCTGTCTGGACAATATTTGCTTGAAATTTTTGTAATATCTTTTTTTGCCTCTTTTTTTGGCATCATGTGAATTGCGTGAACCTTTTTTTCTTGTGTCATTGCTTGACCTTAAGGACTGCTTGATTAAATGGTATTAACTCTGTTAAATAAATGGTATTAAATCGGTATCGCTTTCCATGAGCCCCTGAAGTGATGTGGTGAAAGACTAGGTCAAGACTTCTGACTTATCCTCTCCCGTCTTTTAAACTTACATTTTGTAATTTTTGTTGACTGTGTAGTGGAGAGAGATTAAAGCGTCATGTAATTGACTTGCCTTCATTTCTTTTTAAACACAAAGGAAGAAATCAGGTGCTTCCGAGATCTTAAAACTCACTGCCAATCTGTATTTTCTCTTTAATTTGTGCCAAGATCAGTTCAGAGAAACTAGTTTGGCATTGTTGTCAGACCTTTTATGATACACAGGGCCGTCTCCATCACGAGTCGTGGGACACATGGGAATAGGCCACCTCTCCCCTGGGCCCAATAAAAGATCGTAGTGGGCTGTCCCTGTCACAGGTCCGAGACAATAACTCCAGTTACCTCCCCCTGACAGTTTTCAAAACATATACAGCCACCGGAAAACAAATCTGAGGCTGTATATTTTTTGGTCTAGTAGATCATCTGCTCCCTGATGTGGGCGAGTAAAAGGTCTGTGTGTAAATAACAGCCGCTTGCACAGTTTAACTGGTGCGAGCTTTAACACTATTGGAAAACCGCAATCCTTATCTTTATAACGAAATCCCACATGGCCAGTAAGCGATTTATTTTACATAATTTATTCAAATATTGATGTCGGGGATGTATGTTGATTGTAGTGTTTACTTTGAGGTAATACATTTGTAGCTTAAATATGCAATATGAGTTAACAGTACTCCTAAACAGCTGTTAAAGCTGTAGCCTCGCTTGAAATGAATAGATGCTTGGATCAGAAAAGGGTATTCCTTACCGTGACCACTTGATAACTTCTTGATATTCTTGCTGGAGAAATCACACACATTACATTTCTACATTTGGACGTGTAACAAAGCAAGAAGAGTTCTGATCTAGGCAAAAAACATTTTGTCCTGAATGTGGTCAATCTCTTCCCTTTTCAGGAGTGGACAACTGAAAAGCAGCTTTTATGAGACCAAGCACCAGAACATGCCTCTCTCTCTCTCTCTCTCTCTCTCTCTCTGTCTTTCTCTGTGTTGTTATGGTTACCTTGATGAAAGGCTTTACGTGAAATCTGTTGACTCATGCCTTGACTTGACTGAAATGTTTTGAATGGTTTACTGATAGACGTGACTTAACTTGAAACTCGACGTTGCAGTCTTGTAAATTTGTAGTGCTTTTGTCTGTGTTCATGCGTATTTCAAACTATGGCTATACAAGTCAGAATTATACTTGAATGTTATTTAAAAAAAATATTTGGGTGATTTATTGTAATCTGTGTGCTTTGAATATTCTTAGTGAAGGCGTGGGACTGTGTTTTGACTTTGTGTTGCTTTAAAAGGGCTGTTTGCATACTTTGTTGTTTTTTAGGTGTGTAGCCGTAACTAACTGGGTGAAGGGTGGGAATGACTCTAGAGTACCCAGAACAATTCCAGTAGAAGTACCATTACATTTGTTTTGTTGAAAAACAAAAAAAGAAATGGAAAATTAATAGACAGGCTGGTACTGTATAGATGAGGATAAGATGCCTGGGCCACATTGTTAACTTTTCTTGTGTCATCACCTGAGAAACTTGATGAGAAAGACCTATATTTGACATTCCTTAAAACCAGCCTTTTGCTCGGTTAAAAAACTCAGATTTGACAGTCTGAATTTGACATGTCTAAATGAAAATTACATAGTTACAGCATTAGGTGTTTAAGAGCAGTTGGTATTATAGACACATCTTCTTAACTTGCGAGCAACGCAAGACGACACATCTATATGGAAAACGTGTTGTGATACCCCTGCATTTGCTCCATTCTTTTGCTCACCGTCTTGATGGTTTTGAACACACAAATGTGTTTTGTGTGAATGCTCTAGGACTCTTTGGTTGGCAACCAAGCATGACAACATTTTGGAACCATAGACCATATTCTTTTTACATTTTAAACTGTTTGGTTTCAATGAAATAATCAAAATAATCTCAACTTGAAACCTTCTCAATGTCTGACCCATACTGTAGATTGGAACAGCAAGAGAGAGAGAGACAAGAGAGAGAGAGACAAGAGCGAGAACGACAGGAAAGGGAGCGACAAGCAGCCTCAGGTCAGTATCACTCATACTAAATAAATAGTTTACCTATAAAAAAATTACAAATCAAATTCCAAATTCTTTGGAAAATAAATGAAGAATTTAAGCAACTAAAAGCCAGGGAAACAGATTCTTTTTTTTATTTACTGAGAGTAAATGGTGATTTATGTTCATAGAAGAAACAAATTTAGTTGTTTAAGTTTTATGGCGTAACTCTGTTTTCATTTAAATATTTTGAACACTATAAATATGAAAACTGCTTTAAGTACCAAGGGCACTAAAAAATTATTGGCGATCATTCTTGCTGTCTGTTCCTTTTTGTTGTCCTTTATGGTATTTATCAGGAGACCCAATAAAAACATTACAAACATTTGTTTGTTATTTATGTACTGTTATTCCACAGTAATCATTCCTCCAGCACCACCTCTGGCCCCTGGAGGACCTCCAGCTCCCCCTGGACCTCCACCCCCCCTGGACCTCCTCCATCTGGACCTACTCCATCTGGACCTCCCCCACCACCTGGGCCTCCCCCTTTAGGTAGCGGAGCCCCGCCGCCACCTGCTCCTCCATTGCCCTCTGCTGGAGGAGGTGGGGGCGGAGGACTAGAAGGCGGTGGTCTAGCAGCTGCCCTGGCTGGAGCCAAACTCCGAAAAGTCCCCAAGGTGAGAAAAAATAACTTTTTCCTTTTTCTTTTTACATGTTCTCACCCTTTTGAAATTTCAAACATTTTAAAATAATTGGTCCCCATTTGACAGTTTAATGGACGCAAAACCAATGCGAGACAGACAATTTTGGTTACCAGCATTCATTTGTGTTTTGTGTATAGAAAGCTATACAGGTTTGAAATGATAAAAGGGTCATTTTTAGGTTTGGTCGAGAGGGGATACAGCTACCACCACTGGGCATGCACACTTTAATACCGCATAATAATTGTCAAGCTTAAAAGAGTTGATTATAATTTTTTATTGTTAGGTTTAGAGTTATTATATGGTGAGATTTTGCACCACTAGCAACAACCCTTTAAAACTTAGAAAATGTGATGTGTCACTTCCTACTTTAATGTTACAAAATACACATTTGTGTATTGTATACACTTATTAAAAACATGTTAATTTAGTGTGTTTACTTATTAAAATACAAAGGATGATCACGTATTGCAAACGTAATGCTGCCCTCTGCAGGATGATGCTGGCAGTGCAGGTGGAGGTTCTGGTGTTGGCGGAGGCAGCAGTGGCAGCAGCAGTAGTGCAGGCAGCGTTGCAGCAACTCCCAAAGCAGACAGCAGTCGCAGCAGTGTGTCTATGCCCAGTGGAGGAGGAGGCCTGATGGGCGAGATGAGCGCTATACTGGCACGACGGTCAGTAAAATACACAACTTTGTTAATCCCTTTACTTTGTGAAAGCACATTTTCAGTCGATAACCGCATATAATTAATGTTGACTTCCTCACAATAAACTCATAAAATGTGTTTTAAGTACTGCACATACAATATAACTTTATGAGGCCAGTGTTTTTAAACAATATATTTTTGTTAAAGCACTAAAAATTAATTCTCGGTAGAACGCGAATTAAGTGATTCGCGAGAGTAAATTACATACAAAGTCAATGCAAATACGTGAATAGATGCAAACTCGCAGCAGGCTATGCAAATGATGTGAATCAAGTGCTGCTACTGCCACGGACATGTCAATTGTGTGTTCTGCACAAGAAATTCGGGCAAAGAGAAATTTGGGCAAGGAGCTCATTGACACCTACTGGATGAAAATAATTCTTTATTTTATATAATTATTTGTTTTTGGTCTTGAAAACATTGGATTACTGCACAAAGTGGGTTAGAACCCCACAAAAGTCTCATATGTCATTTCATTTTGCCCATTGAGGAGTTTTTAACAGAAGAAATTGCTAATTGGTTTTATTGGTTGTGTGTACAAGTTACATCACGACTAATAGTTGTACTGACTGTTTTATTGTGTTTGTTTAAACAGGAGAAAAGCAACAGATAAAGGAGAGAAGCCGCCTCCTAAAGCAGAAGAGCCCAATAATGTAAGAGCACCATCATATTGATAAGGACTCATTATGGATAATATGATTATGTCAATATCCAGAAAATGTTTTAAAGACATTTATAGCTTGTCAAGAGACATGACACAGAATATGGCTGCTATTAGTGTAATTGCAAGTATAACAATTGAGTTAAGCAGCCAGCAGTATAACTGAATGCTGTAGATACTGTTTTTATCGTCTTGTCTTTCTCTCTGTCTGTCTTTCTTTTACCTCTGGATCTTCAGGATGATTCTGACACCCAAGGCCCCGGAGGTAACACTAAGAATTAATGATTGATTGATTTCTAGATAACTATTGCAGTGCTCTCACATTATCCATCATGTTTTTACAGAGTTTAAGAGACCTTGGGAAAAGTCAGCCACCATGCCCAGGTAAACATTTATTATAATCTATGACACATTCAGATGGTGAACATCTCTTTGGTTTGGTTTGGTTTATGACTTATGACTTCAAGGACCCCAGCCCTTGAAAGTGAATGTCCATAGGGCTGTGTAGTTAAAAGTGAAGTGTATATACAGTACATGTTTTAAACAGGACCAATTCAGCACCCAGAGGTCTGGATTCACCCTCTTTCTCATCTCTCAGGTACCTGTACTGCAGTATCTTCTCATTTGGTTGCGGTTTAATGCTGTAAAACCTCGCAGTTCCCTGCTTTTACATACATTTACACTCATTCACCTGATTATGTCATACAGGAATTATCCACTGCTATTTATACTAAAACACTCAGCTTTAATCTGTATTGTGTTATATGTCAAATAAAATACATAATTAAGCTAAATATATAGTACGTCAAAGAATGTATATGTCCTCTTATACCTAAAGTCTTCTGTTACATGTTTGCAATTTTAACACAATAATTGTCAATCATTACTTATATTTATTAACACACATCAGTAATTGTTATATTATCATTTAATATAATAAAAACTGCTAGTTTGGTGTACAAGTGTATTTAACAATGGCTGAATTTCATGATTATGTCCAATGAATATAATGGCATATTATGAACACAAAATGTAACAGTAAATATAATTACATTCATGCAGATTAACATTGAATACACTCCCTAAATTGGACCTTTTCCATTTCAACTTTGCGTTTGCAAACTAAACTGGATCAAGGCAACTTTTCCCCATTATTTAACTGTAGTGGGGTTTCTGATCTTGTTTGTCAATGTTTGAGCTGGTGTTTGCTTTCTTTAACTCTTTTTAAACCTGTAAAAATCCTTTGGCTTTCTTTGACATTTATGACAATTCTTTATTTTTCTCAGGCATGGGGCTGTTTGTCTGTGTCCTGCATGTCTATTTTTGTCCACAGGGGGCTCTGTGTTACTCAGTTTTCAATGTATGTGCACCAGCATATCAAAGCTCTCTCAGCATTCATGGCTAACATCTTAAAACAACAGTAATCAATTAAACAAATCCTATTAGTTTAACTTTTTAATTCTACAAGGTTACAGCTGAGGAACCCTAAATGGTGCCTGGAGTATTTTTTATTTCTAAAGTGTATATGGAACATGGTAGTGCCATTATTCCTTTTGAAGCCATGGACGTGAAAAAACTTTGATGTTGTTTGGTTTCAGGGTAACTTTACAGGTATTTTTATGCTGGTTGGAACAGTTTCTATGGTAACGGTTACTTTAGGTCATTTTATTGCCAATTGGGATGGTGTGCAGAAGATTGCTTTTTCTCCTTTTAGTGTCTTCCCTCTTTATTTGTAAATTTTTCCCTCATTTCATTTATTAATACATTGTCTTCCTACCCTCACAGGATGAAACCTGTAAGCCAATCAGTAGAGGCCGAGAGCGCAGAAGGAGAGTCAGAAATGGAACGACTTAAACAGGTCAGAATTTAAAATAAAGCTGATAACAAGCCTACATTTAAATTTTTTGTCTCTTCCCAGAAGGATGTGTTCAGTGTTTTTTCCCCCATTATATTTACAATTATGTATTAAAGTGCCTAACTGCATTAATTAACTTCATGAAGTAAGGACACATGTTTTCAATTTAGCCATTTTTTATGAAGCATTTTTATTATGTGCCATTATAAACCAAGGTGAACGGGTGTCCTATCTGTTAGTATACTTCGTTTTTTAACATTGCTAAAATGTTGTATTGACTAAAACGCATCTGAGATCTAATGTATTTTATAGTTTTATATATCTATTTTGTCATGGATTTTTGTTATCTGCCTTTGATTTTGTAGGAACTGCTAGAGGAGGTGAGAAAAGAACTTCAGAAGGTTAAAAATGAAATCATTGGAGGTAAGTGTAATACATTGGCCAAAAAAGTATAATATCGTGACAGTCCTTTTAAGAAATGTAATAATCGGGGTTAGATTGAAATAAACAATTGTAAGTGTTTTTGTTCATTTTGTTTGTTGTTGTCTTTTGCAGCCTTTATTCAGGAGTTACAGAAACGAGGGTCTACATAGTCCCACTGAAATGAATGGGATCAGCTCCTGATTTGCCCAGGGATACACACACACATGAACACATGTGCCCCTAATCATTACCATTCAACCCAAGATGAGATTTGTTGTAACAAGCTTTTTCTCTGCCATTTGTTTATTTTTCATATTCCACCCTTTATCCTTTCTTCATTTAGTCTTAAATCACATCACACACATCTCTCTTCATCACTCACACTTGTTTCTTGTAATCCTCAGTTACATAAAGCCAAAACATTCTCACAGTAAACTCTGTAATTGCCTAAAGTTATTTGTATTCAGGGAAAGTTATCATATCACTTATCCCAGTGACCGTAATGGCCATATGCAGATCCCTGTATAATCGACAGGGCTATGAGACACCACTGAGGTGTAACGAAACACACGTGCAGCACACAAACAACAATCCATCCAACACACTTTCTGTGACCAGACCACCATCTCAGGTCCCTCTCCTGCGCTTTGAATTAGTATTTTCTTGCACTTCGAATTGGGATTTTAATATCAGGTCCTGATTTAGCGCATGTTTCTCGGTTCTAAAAAAAAAAGATTTCTGAGTCATTTGAAGTTTGGAGCTTTGTGTTGTTTGTGTGAATATGTGTCTTTTATTCACATCATCTTCTCATCTCACCTCTGTCCGGTGGTCCTAAAAACTTTCTCATAACTTCTGCCATCATTTGAGATATGTTTTTAAACCTTGTGTTGAGATATGAAATATAACAATGGCCATGATACGTTTTGTCACTTGGCCATGCCAAACTGCCTTGGAAAATGCATATAAATAAAATATATATAAGATATATATTTGTTTTGAGGGAAAATTATAAAAGACTTAGATAATGTTTCTATTTTAATTGAAATAATTGGTGAATGGGGACTAATTGTGATTATAATGTTTTCCTTTCAGAGATTATTATTATTATTTTGGGGGTTCTGTTATCGTTTTTGTTTCTTTTTCTATAAGAGTATAGGCTTTTTACACTGAAATATAAAGAAAATGCATAGAGACACTGGATTAGATGCCTTTATAGTCAAATACAGCTGCTTCCTCTACTGCATTTGTGTCTGCCTCTTATTTGTACCATTATGGATCCACACATCGCAAGACGACATTACAGCCACTGCAATCATATTTGGCTTGTCTAATGACATATTTTATTGCTTTTTCATGGTGTTATTTATTATACAAAGATCTACAAAGATGACTATTATAAAGCATAACCTGCACCCACATATTTTGTAAAATATCCAAGCCCCTGGGCTGAGGAAAACATGTTTGGAACACATTGATTGTCCACAAACACTGGGCATAATAAAAAACACTCTTGTTATGAAATCCAGGAAACAATTTCTTTGACTATATAAATGTTTTGCAGCATGACCAAGAGAGGAACAGTGGAAAGATAATGAGCTGTTGTTTCCTGTTATGAATAGACCAAAGCAGAGTTGTCAACAACTGCCGCTTTACAACCAGAGTCCTGATAAACACATTTAGATCTAGTTGAGGATCAGAATAACCTCAACAACAAGCCAGGCCAAGGGCAATTACAATACACACGTTACTATTCTTCAGATAAAATCTCTTCTGTATTTTTTTTTTCGGTTATGTTTTCTTATAATAAGCTCCTTTGGCTCTGTTCAAACAACACTAAGATGAACATTCTTTTAGTATGTAAAACTATTTACCATAGATTTATTATAGCAAAAGTGTAGCAGTTGTGTTTTTTTGGCAGATTTACTACCATTTGTATTGACACCAGTTTAACTACATATCTGGTTCAGCTATGGTTCCTGTATGGCAGTATGTTTGTTGATTTAAAAAATACCATAGTAAATCTTTGGTTATACTGTAGTAAATCCATGGTTATTCATTTTTATTGGTGTTGTACACACATATGCTACTACACAGTGCGCTTTCTAAGAACTATGAGATGCTTTTCTACTCCGGTGTTACTAAATAAATGTACACATTCCACTATATTTAAATGTATTTCCATCTTAATATAGTCAATAACATGTTAAATGTAAAAAAAAATACATGTTAGTATTATAATAACTACTAAAGGCACTCAAAATATCGCAATGACTAACAAAACACTGTAGTAATTTTAGTAGTATTTTCTGCTACTGTTTATGTATAAACAATATGTGGAAATTCTTATATTTTTGGTAAATCTGAAAACAGACGTAATTTCAGCTGGTGTTACCACACTTTATGAAAATATATTTGTTATTCAACGTACACTAATGTTTAAATGTTTAAAATAGTAGCAAATACATTCTTTTGAGTTTAATTAATTAATATGAGTCATTAAAAATGTGATAACATATCAATGAAACATACAACATTTCCCTTTATTGCAGTGACCTTAAAATGAATCACTTTCATATCAAAATACAGTAGTGTTATATTTATAGATAAAAGAAAAAAAAACAATATATATATATATAACAAACTGCTATGAGATCCTTATAACATCTATAACGTTTTGCATTTTGGCATTCACTATTTTTCCCTTAAACAAAAAAAAAACATTTTCCTTTAGCCTGTGTTAGGTTGTGAGAATGGCATTTCATTGTAAAAACCATTTTTCATGTACAAGGGTAAATATAAAATAAATTTGTAAAATAGATTCACATTTTTCATGTTTCAAAATATATTAAACATACAACACTTATAACATAATAACAAATAACATGATATCATATTTGTAATATCCATATCTTAAACAAAAACAAGAAAAGGAAGGAAGAAAGAAAGGGAAGAAAAAATACATTTTACATAAGACAATAAACAAAAAACGTTTAAAAAGGAATTAAGAGCACTGTAGAAGTCCATAGTTTTGGCAGCTTTTCTGTTTGCAGAAAGACTTAAAGTGTTTCAAAGTAAATGTTGTTCAACTCCACTTTAAACAGCATAATACTTGGGTTTCCTTTGCAAATAAAATAATAAGGTTTAAAATAAAAATGTAGCTTTTGGCCATTTTAATATTTTCATAGAATAAAATGACACCCTTTTTCTGTATGTTAACTTTTATCCCACATAATGACTGGAAAACATGTGCTACATCAATAAAAAAACTGGTATACATACATTATAAAATAAAATTAAAATGATGTATAATATTATCTGTACCAATAACAAAAAACACAAGACTCTTTTTGTAAATATTTTTTTTGTAGAAATTGGTTTGTTGCATAAATTATATGTATTAATGAAAAATATACTTCACTAACTTTATTTGTTATTATGAGTCCAGACTATTTTCAAACTAATGTTTTCAAAAATATGATTCCAATGTTGTTTACTTTGAAATATTGAAGGACAGTGAATTAAACTCCTGAATCATATATTATATTTTTTCTTCAGGGTTGCTTCTTGTCAGAGTCCGCATTGCTTTGCAATAATCGTAAAAAGCCTGCGGGGAATCCGTGAAAATAGTCCTTTTCAAACTCGGACGATAGGGGTGACGTCACGCCGAGAGTGTGAGGTCATTTCCTGTTTGTGCTCCCGTTGAGTCGCTAGACGGAGGCCTGTCCGCGACACCAGCACCGCCGTAAAATCACTCCCAGACCTACGACGAGGGTGAGGGTTTAAAGCGCTAAACGCGTCGGATAAACACCGTGGGATGTGTTTGAGCGTCCGTGCTCGTGTTTTGGGCGCTTGAGGGGGAGTTTGTGAGGATAATCTGGCGGTAGGTGTTGTTATTTTTGGGGCAGCTGAGTGGTCATTGGCAGAGTTCAATACACACCAGCTCGCGAGAGGAATAAACTCACACTTTACACCCCCAAACGCGTTGTTTTCACTCGGCTACATGGACTTTTGAGGATTTTACATAGCATTTTACCTACCGGACCTAGGAAAACACAATTGAAGGTAAGTGAATTAACCCAGCGATGATTGATGGCTAGCGTGTCGTTTAGCCTAGCCCCCTCTGTCTGTCTCTCTCTCTCTCTCTGTGTGTATTTAAATAGGACTGTATATTTGCCATTTGTTTTGCGGAACTGTCAAATGAATCCGTATGAACGTGTTTCTTTGGGTTACTACTAGACAGATAAACCGCATTCCCCGTCATAACACATGTGCTCATCCTTACGTTTGCGTTATATAACGTTACCAGTGTAATAAATAGCAGCACACTTTAGATTAATATAAACCCGGTCTCTTCTGCATCTTGCGCCACTCTCCTGTTGAGTTATTTTCAAGATATATTTGGGGGAGTCCATTAAGTAAAAAAAAAAGCCCAGCTGATTTTGTGGACATGAGAGATCGGGCCCTTTACACGCGGTACAGATGAGTGATGGATGTGGATCTATAGGACCGACTCGCTGTACTTACTGTATGATCGATCAAAGTGCCTTATTAATAGACCCGCTATCCGGTTCTTCATAACAACTGTGCTTGTATGTCTAAAACGTGGCGGCTTTAAGGTTAACGTGGTTAGATGTTTGACCGCTGTTAAACAGTCGCATCCATCAAGTTTGAGAAGTTCTAAGTCAAATTGGTGTGTGAATGTTATTGAGGTTGAGTGAGGTCAGGTTTAGGTCTGGAAGCTCTGCACTCAGCACAGAAAGTGTGTAATCATTAGTCTGTTGAAATGGCCCCAGCTCTTGTTTGTCTTTCTCCTTTGGACTTCAAAGCGTGTCTGTGTGTGTATGAGGGTTGTATAAAACTGAGAAAAAAGAGGAACGGGCATGCAGAACACTGACCAACTGATACACGCACACTAGTTGCACTAGTCTGCAGTGAGAGAGACAGTCGGTGTGTGTGTGTTAAACGCCTGCTGTGCTGAGCAGTTGTGTAAGGGACTAGCATGGGGGGGTGTCACAAGGTGGGGATTTTATATTGCAGGGATAATCCAGCGTTGTGCCCATGGTGATAGAATAGCATGGCAGACCTGTGATGCCAAGAAAACTGCTGTCATATACTGATCGTACTTTCACAACAAAAACTAAAATAAATTACGTTTTCGTTATTGCGTGTTTTTAACGTTTACTGTCCTAAATCATTTTAGAAAAAGTAGGTTTTAGAAACCTAATATAGTTTACCGTACATTTTTCTTATCGTGAAAACAATATGCTGACACTGCATGTAAACCAAACAAACAAAATCAGGTATGTGACAAATGTGAGCGTCCTTGAATGAAACCTGCTATTTGAAACGAATTTTCAACGTCCATTTTCATGTATAATTGCCTGGGCTTGCAGTACACAAAAGAAGATATTTTGAAGAATGTTGGTGAGTGAATGAGTACAGTATGAGTATTTTGTTGTGTTCTATTCTATGGAAGAAAGTCATAACGGTTTAAAATGCCAAAAAAAATGTGTCAATAAATTACTATCCCTTTAATATAGTTTGAGTATTATAAAAAAATAGGGCCGTTCAATTTTTGTTTGCGTACAGAATAAAAGTTTGTTTTTACAAAAGATGTCTGTGTGCTGTCGCTACACACAGATAAACACATACATGTTTATGTAAGAAAAACAAAAAGAATGAATAAATGGTTAAATATATATACACACACACACACATACACACATTTAGGAAATTTGTGTATGTATACGTGTGTGTGTTTATAAATACAAAATTAATATGCACAGTGCACAGAAATGTATTATGTAAAAACAAACTTTTGTTTTGGATGTGATTAATTGTTGAATAGTCCATAAAGGCAATGTATCTAATTAGCCCTCTCGATCCATATGTAACTTCTTCTCTTACTGTCAGAGACATTTTTGCAAGTCTGCAGTCAGCAGTTTAGTGGTCATCGCAGGATAGCAGTTCACACACACTGCGATTTTGGTACAAGAATTTGGGTATGTTAAAAATTGTACAGATGAAATGCAACACGTCGCATCCTGTGTGAATCGTTGTACCTCGGACAGACTGCCAAACTTGACTGACAGCTTTTTAAATAATCTTTGTCTGTGGCTTTATCAGTAAATATTGGTTTGGGTTTAATGCAAGTTTTTTGATTATATCAGCATTTATTTGGCATGTCATGCTCTGCGCTTTAACAGTTTGAAGATTTGAAATGTTCTTGCAAAAGTGTATTGGTTATGTCGCAGGGCTGTGTGTGATCTGGAAAAAGATGAGGTAACTTAAAACGTCATCTTAAATTGACACATTACATATATTTTCACTTTAAAATTAACTTAAAAACAAGGTGATTTGTCAGGTAGTTCAGTTAAGCTTACCGGAGGCAGTGCTTTTAAATGTTGTGCTGTGATCAGCAGGCGTCTTGTTCAGCATACAATGCTCTGTTCGCCTGTGGATCCAACCGGCTTCAATGAAATCTAATTCTCATCTCCATAGTGATAGAGATGTTCTCCAGTTTCCTGTTGGAAATGGTTTAAAAACACATTGCAGAAAATAAGGGAACAAATCCAAACAAATTCTAACTTGCTGCCCACATCCTGCATGTATAGTTTGCGGAGTCAATATATCTTCTTTGTTTTATTGGAACAAATGTTGTAAAATGGCTATTTAGCCCAAAAGGATGAATAGGCTAAATTAGGCAAATAAGTTGTATATATGCCGCCACCTTATTATACAAATGGGTCAGCTCAACTTTCTACCGAAAGACCCAAAGTCTGATTCTCTTTCAGCATTTTACAAAGTCTAAAGATACACCCTGATCTTAGATCAGCACTTTGTATCCCGCATAGAAAGCAATTTCTATGAGAATACTAGACTCGGCACTTAAAAGTCATTCATGCAATGTATTATAAGCACAGAACATTTCCATTAAGAGTTTTATACGCATCATCGTGACATGACATGATTCCTCTTGCTATTCACAGCTTTAGTTCAGTATTGGAAGTATGTGACAATGGGTATTATTATTCTGTAAGATAAAAAGTAGGTAACTTCCACAGACTCTCTTCCGTTAAACATGAGATCATCTGAGATTTGACTGATATATCAGTGCTGAACGCTGCATTTATGGCAAGTTTACATTAGAAACATTGCTAAACAGGTAGCATTCCTGTAGGGCTAGTCAGGTAGCCATTTGGGGAACACTTGGGGTAGCTCACTCAATAAGTTCACAAGTAAATTGTATTATCTTGTAATAATTGTTGAATTATTACAAAATGATTTTCAGGGACTTAAGCATATTTCATTTTCATGTTTTGCCGGTTGTAAAATTGCCATGATTCTGCTTTATTTAATGCTTGGTAAAAATTCTTATTTTGCTTGACGTTGGTCTAATTGTGTTATCTTATCCAGGTGAGTTCAACTTTGTGGTAACAAACGCCAGCTTGACCCGAGACTTGGCCCTCCCCTAATCTCCCTGCCACCCTGCCCTGTGCTCCACACAGCACTTCACCCAGTATGAACGAGGTCAGCGTCGTCAGGGAGGGCTGGCTCCACAAGAGAGGTGTGATCTAGTTATTCACCCATCTTTTGGGACGTGTCTCACTCTTTTTTTTTGACCATTCTTTATCTTTCTGCCTTCGCTGTATCTCTTCCTTATCCTGTCTTTTACTTCCTTGTATTTTTTCCTGTCTGCAGGTGAATACATTAAGACTTGGAGGCCCCGATATTTCATCTTAAAGAGTGATGGCTCTTTCATTGGCTATAAGGAGAAGCCCGACACGTCAGACCACAGTCAGCCGCCTCTCAACAACTTCTCAGTCGCTGGTATGTCTCAGTCTGCCATTTAAACATCTCCACAGACACACACTGATTTGTGTTTAGCACAAGGGTTCTTGTAGGTGGTGTTGTATTGTTGTGTATTGGTGTTGTGTTTAGTTATTGGTCTTGAGGTAACCTACCAGGTTTTGTTTACAATCTGACTGTTTCAACACGTTGTTCTATGTGTTGGGAAAGTCTTTGATTTTGCAATTCTCTTTGGTGAGACTAGGGGCACAGAAATTGCACACTTTACACAGAACTACAGTATTAAAATGACAAATCTACAATACAATATGAAAAGTAACTACATAGCAATATTAAACTCATTACATTATAAAAAATGGTGTAAGTACAATGCTCTAAATATTTAATTGTCACCATATTCTCTAAAGAAATCACCCAGTAAGAGGAATAACTGAATCTGTACATCAAGGCAAAAAAACACCATTCTGAACCTGTTACAATTTTTTACAGAGTGTCAGCTGATGAAGACTGAAAGACCACGGCCGAACACATTTGTCATCCGCTGCCTGCAGTGGACCACCGTTATCGAGCGAACCTTCCACGTGGACAGCAATGCTGAGAGGTGAGGTCCAGAGATGCTTTAAAGAGTCTGACTAAACTCAGACGTCTCTGGCAGATGAATAGAAGAAAGTTGAATGGTGTTAATTAGGAAAGCAGATTTGTTACTATCTGCCAGCTCTTTGCCAACAATGACTTCATTATTTAGGTTTAGGTCATTTTTATACAATTGAAATGGGATGTTAAAATAATAAGAGAACCCTTTATTTGCTTTGTAAAGTGTTTCTTCTCTTTAATGATTGATGATTTTTTCATTGATATTCATTCAGAGAGGAGTGGATACGTGCAATTCAGGCTGTGGCCAATGGGCTTAAGTCCCAGGAAGAGGAGGAGCCAATGGAATTTGGTTCTCCAGGAGACAACAGCTTGGAGGGGATTGAAGCCGCCATTGCAAAGTCCCGCACCAAAGTAGTAAGTGATCTTGAGTACCTTAGGCTTATATTTGCATGATTAGAATAAACAAAACTGTAAAAAATAGCAGAATAACGCAATTGGCTGCTAATTTTTACATTACTGTGGTGCGAAAATTGCATTTGAGGTTCACATTGGAATATTTTATTCTGATTGGTTGTTTTTGGCATTCAGCAGGGATATTTTCACATAACGACTGCTTAAGTGTTTAATCATCCATTGTGACACCGATTTACTGCGTAGCTTTATTCATTTTTGTGGTTTAATCGAATTGCAGCTTAAATATGTAATTTGTATCTCTGTTTATGTTATATAATTATCATCAGTATATGAGCCATTCTACAGAATTCCTGCACACTGCTGTCACATTTAAAAAGCTTTCAAGTATTCAAATCTTAGTTGTTTACTAAGATCCTCCCATCATCTATTGAAACCCACAATAATATTTATAATGTCAGTAAGCTTAATATACACTGCTCAAAAAAATTAAGGGAACACTTAAATCACACCACATTAGATCTCAATGAACAAAATATCCAGGTTAAATCTCTTCACTTACATACGTTGCATAACTTGCGAGAACAAAATAATGTGACAATGGTCAATGAAAGCCAAAATTGTAAACGCATTCAGGGCAGGAATTACAGTGAAATCAAATATTAATAAAAAAATTATAATATTGGCTCTTTCAACTTTTAAAGTCTTACCACAGTAACTCATAATGTTTGTCAGTAATGTGCACGGCCCTACGTGCCCGTATGAACTCCCCGCAATGTCTGGGCGTACTCCTGATGAGATGGCACATGGTCTCCTGTGAAATCTCCTCTCAGACCTGGATCGGAGCATAAGTGAGCTCCTGTGCAGTCTATGGTGCTACTTAATGGCTTTGGATACAAGAGATCCCAGAGGTTCTCCACTGGATTTAGGTCTGGGTAACGTGAGGGGCCAGTCAATGTGACCAATGCCTTCATCATCCAGAAACAGCCTAGAGACTCTAAGGTCGTGTATTGTCATGCACCAGGAGGGCTCTGCACTGCACCAGCATAAGATCTGACAATAGAGTTGAGGATTTCATCCCAATATTTCATAGCACGTGGAGGACTGTAAGACCCTCTGAGAATGGTCCTCCCCAGACCACCCTTGTTGTTGCCTCTCCAGTGTACCTGTTGTCACTTTTATTTGCACCAAAACAAGTGGAAATGGTTCACAATCACGTATGCTTACTTACCGGGTTGATTGATAGTCCTGGGGTAGCTGACTTGGTGTTGAGCTGTGATGATCAGGTGTTCCCTTTATTTATTTCGGCAGTGTATAAAAAAATGATCTTTTATTGGGTACTTTCAATTTCAGATTGGTGTCTTGAACCAAAACCCCTAAATTTCAAGTTCCATTCTTGTTTTTAAAATATAGTTTTGATGTTTAAAAAGAAAAGTGAAGATAAAAAATATATTTAAATGATTAATCCTTATGTAAAAAATATGTGTCCCGGATTTTCGTGTCACTACCGAAACCGTGTATGTTTTAGTCCATTGGCTGAGTCTGATTAAAGCCCTACATTTCTGATCAAGACTTATAACTGTGTCCCTCTCTCTAATAAAGTACATGGTGAGTAGATTGGTTTTACCAGTTTGTGTGAAACTTTGGGCGTTATTCCATAATTTGTCATTTTTATGTGTGTACATCTGTTCAGAATTGTGCTTGCTAACCATGTGCTGATTATCATATTTGAGCTAGGTTCAAATTATTCAAATTTATCACTACCAAAACAGTCACAACCGAAACATATCACTGTAATGACAAAAGGTTTTCAGCAGGGACAAAAGGGACACTTAATTCTTTATTTTGGAAATAAACAAAACTCTGTACAGTTATGCAAATCATTAGCATTAAGTATGTTTTAGTATTGACTTAGAATATGTGCTGGCTGCGTATCTGCAACATACTGTAGTTAGTTATTTGTATTAACATTAAATGTTGTAAGTCTGATTCAGCTGTAAATATCTTAAATTGTGATCACTACCAAAACATTACCATCACTACTGAAAATGCGTGTGTCACGACCGAAACATGGGATGTTTTGTCAAAAATTAAATATACAAAACTGTCAACAGAGATGTTATGATAGTGTTTGGTTCAATGCAATAAAGTAATGAATTCTTAACTTTGAAATCCGTATGATCCATTTTATGCCTTTAACAAAGAAATATTGATTAAAAATACGACAAATCCCATAAATTACGTTTGAAATATTGTTAAAATTGTAACTGTTATTGATTTACATAAAAGTAGATTTATACAAAATCTTAATATGTAAATATAATCCTTTTTATTAAAGGGTTCATAAGACATGTCTCAGGTTCCAAAGCTGTTGTACTCGCGGGTATGTCCACCTTGAGTATACATTTGGGCAGTCTCTGTCAAATCATACCACGAACTGATGTAGATTTGTGGGTTGTGGTTACACAAAGAAATTCAGGCAGGTCTGTGTGAGCATTTGTTTTCAGATAAAATGCATCTTTTTTCCGACACTTTCATTTTTGTAATTTAACGTGTCTAATACATGCATGGGCACCTTATAACACACAAAAGACAGAGACAAACACGTATACGTGCCATATGACCCCTTGAAATGATATATTATTGGGTTTGGAATTGAGAAAATTTGTGGAGAGGAAGAATATTTAAAAACTTTCTGAAATTACAATATGAAAATTAACCGCACAATTAGAATTTCTTTTTCAAAAATGTTTCCAACTCTTATTTTGCACCGATTCTGTAGAATGACCCATATAGTCATACAGTATTGTTTTATGATCTTTTTTTTTTCCTAAGACAATGAGTGATTTTGACTACCTAAAACTGCTGGGTAAAGGCACTTTTGGGAAGGTGATTCTGGTGAGGGAAAAGGCCACTGGCATGTACTATGCCATGAAGATCCTACGCAAGGAAGTCATCATCGCTAAGGTGGGCAGCACGCGGATCAAGAATTTTCAAATGGTCTTCAATGGCTTGTTTGAGAGGTGACGTGTTTTTTTGTCTGTTTCAGGATGAAGTCGCACACACAATCACAGAGAGCAGAGTCTTGCAGAGCACACGGCACCCTTTCCTTACGGTTGGTTCATCAAGGCCACTGCTGTTGTTTTACTTGTACAATCATCTTTGTTCCACACTACATTTATTTTTCTCTAAATGCAGACACTAAAATATGCCTTCCAAACACGTGACCGGCTGTGTTTCGTCATGGAGTATGCGAATGGTGGCGAGGTTTGTCACATACGACCATATTTTACAAAAAAGCCAAGCTTTTATTATTGTTTCTCTAAAAATGTTCTACCTTTCTCCATTTCTCTCCAGCTGTTCTTTCACCTGTCACGAGAGCGTGTGTTTACAGAGGACAGAGCTCGCTTCTACGGAGCTGAAATAGTTTCAGCGTTGGAATATCTGCATTCTAAAGATGTCGTCTACAGGGACCTAAAGGTTTCCTAATTTTTAATACTAATTTTTGTTAAAAACAAATTTACGAGAAGTATGTCATGTAATTTTGTCAGATCATGACAGAATCTGTTTCTTGATTCTGTTTGAAATGCGTTTCTCTCGGCAGCTGGAGAATCTAATGCTGGATAAAGATGGTCACATTAAAATCACAGACTTTGGCCTGTGTAAAGAGGGCATTACTAATGAAGCCACCATGAAGACGTTCTGTGGGACCCCAGAGTATCTTGCCCCTGAGGTACACTACAGTTCTTTAAACTCCTTTATTGTGTAAAACTGTGTTCTACGTACTTAATAAAAAAATATGTTGCTCAAGACTCTTTTGAAGGTAGTTATGAGGTTTTAAAATATTTTGTGGAGTTTATACACTGTAGTTGATCACTAATTAGTTAATGTTGATGCAATAAAATGAAATAAACCATAGATTATTCAAATAAGCTTCACCATTGAGGTTACATTAAGAAATACTTATTGAGGAGAGTTTTAATGGGAAAGTACATAAAGAATATTTTTGAGAAGTACATTAAAAAATAAGTCTACTTTTCCTCAAAAGCAGTTTAGAGCCGTTTAGTTTTATCATGCGTACACGATAGTTATCCGTCAGTTATCTGAATTTTGTTTTGTCATTATTTCGCTCACTTCTTCTCTGTTCTCCTCTGTTTGTCTTTCTCTATGTGTAGGTATTAGAAGACAACGATTACGGCCGTGCCGTGGATTGGTGGGGTCTTGGTGTGGTCATGTATGAAATGATGTGCGGTCGGCTGCCGTTCTATAATCAGGACCACGAGCGTCTGTTCGAGCTCATTTTAATGGAAGAGATTCGTTTTCCCAGAAATCTCTCGCCTGAGGCCAAAGCCCTGTTGGCTGGCCTGCTCAAGAAAGACCCTAAACAGAGGTGAGGGGAGCTTCTTCTAGTTATATAATTATATATAGTGCTTGAGTTGATAGACTTTTTACTACATGGATGTTTTAAAGGCTCGGTGGCAGTCCTGATGATGCTAAAGAAGTGATGACACACAAGTTCTTCAGTTCCATCAACTGGCAAGATGTCCTTCAAAAGAAGGTAAAAGCATCGAAAAACAATGCAGATATTCAGCCAAGAGTGTTTAAAATGCGTCAGATAAACAGTCATCTTTTCGTTTCGTCTGCAGCTCATCCCTCCTTTCAAGCCACAAGTGACCTCAGAGACGGACACGCGATACTTTGACGACGAGTTCACTGCGCAGACCATCACTGTCACGCCTCCCGACCAATGTGAGTACTTCCGTCTACATGTGAGAGCTCATGAAACACGCTCAAGTGCGTGCGAAAACGCCTTTCTCTTAACCAGTCTGTCTTTGAAAATGAACTCCGTGGCGTGAGAAACGACAAAATTATTCAGCACAGCTGTTTGGTTTTTAAAACTCTTGCAAGTTTGAAATGTGATTATGGTTCTGAACGTATGATATGTTTCTGTAAAGGAATAGTTGGGTAGCTGTCTCTGACACGTATTGTCTGTGTCGCATACAGATGACAGTCTCGATGCGGAGGACCCGGATACACGCACACACTTCTCGCAGTTCTCCTACTCAGCCAGCGTGCGGGAGTGATCATCCTCTCCCACTCTCTCACCCTTACCAGCAAAGCAGACGCCCCTCCCATACACACACAAACAAGGACACATGCACCAGCAGCCCGGCCTCCCAAAAAGGAGCGGCTTCTAGGCGGGACTACAGCATCTGTGAGCGTCCTGAACAGGTGGTACTTTCTGGCCAGTCCTGGTTTCCGATTGGCTTTTCAACACGCCAGTCATAGCCTGACACTACACATTGCAACACAATCCACCGAATACATAAAAAAACATCCAACCAAGAAGAGAACGCCTAGCCACCAGCAGGTTTCAGGACACGCACACAATCAAAACACTGGACTACAAGACAAAACCCCTCAACTATTCCACACACTAAATCAGCTTGTGGGAACTCGCGCAATCGAATCATTCGGACGTTTCCCCACAGATGGTCACAGTTTTAAAGCCATATTTCTGCAATCGTACAAGTGCTCTTTCTGGAACTAGCTGTTACCAATAGTGTTAACTGTTTTTACAGCAGGAGTACTGATGGTGGGTAACAGTGCTGTTTAGCTGCCGGGCGGCACATGGAATGCTGGCCGTGCGCGTGAATCTGTGTGAATGGATGCGTGTTCTCTATCTCCATCTTAAACCGTGTGTCTTTTCGTGTTTTGGTTTTGTACATGGGCTTAGGGAGTAGAAAGGGGGATGGGATCGATCATGGTTTCATGGGGGAACTCGCACACTATAGATATAACGTTTGTATTTTAAAGGGAAGAGAGAGAAAGACAGCTGAAGCTTGTAAATAGGGAGGCCTTGGTTTCCTCCCCAAACTGGGAATGTTCTGGAGGGGCATTTTCCAGTTTTAATCTGCTGCCCCAGGGGTTTGTTTGTTTCAAGATTAGCGTATCATACAAACTGGCCATCATGTTGTCATCATTACCTCTACAGTTTCGCAGGCATAATGCTGAGATTTGAATGTCCTGTTACTTAACAGCAAAAGCTACCGGTTAGTAATAAACCCACCCCCTATAGCAAACGTGAAGCATGTACCAGTGTGCTACACCATATTCATTGCAGCCTTTTCATTTCTCCTTTTTCCATTAGTGTAGTACAAAATGTGTATGATGTTTGAGAGGAAATGTTCAATTTCATCTCCAGATGTGTAACGTTTGTGTCATTTCTTTGGACAGCAGCTGTCAGAACACATCGCTTCGTGTGAGTTCCTTTTCTTCATTTGCCTTTTTAAATATGCTTTGTTTTCAACATCGAACTGTTTCGTTTGTTTTGTTTTATTCATTATTTTATTGGATCATTTGTTTTTTGTTTCATCCTTTGACCTGAAATTAAATTGTCTTGATAAAATATAAATATATATATATAAAATATATATTACAATAGTAACTTTTGTTTCTTTTGTTCTTGGTGTGTGTGTGCGTGCGCGCGCGTGCGTGTGTGTGACTGGCTGGTCTCGTTATATATTTGCAACCAGACATGAAGTTTCCATTCGTTTGGGATATAGCTGTTCTTGAAGCATGATATATTTATTACCATCCCTCCATTGAAAACGTTTTCTCACTCGTGTAAAAAGCTCCTCGCTGATTCAACAGAAGGGCTCAAGCAAAGTGCTTCTGTAGGACTGATTTAAGATTTGTTTCTAAATCTGATGAGCCCCATACTCGGATTGAATTTCTGGCCAAAAGTGTTGTCTAGGTAGGCAGCTCACTAGGTTTTGGGTGTGAATGGATATAACATTGCACCAGACATGCGCACTGTAGTTCACATAATTTCATGATGTTCAAATCTTTTTTGGTCTGCCATGGTGATTTCACCATTTTACCTTGTATATATCTAAAGGACAAATCAGCTTTGAAGTGACATTATTTTGCAGCTTTAACCATCAACTGTTCTGTTCTTGAATTTTATGAACAATCACGAATGTCATCATTGAAGCTCAGTATGCTTTTCTTAGTGATGGGGATGCAAACATATTGGGGAGACTTAAAGTATTTAGCAATCTTCAGAGACATTTTTTTGCTACAAAGTGGTATGGGTTATGTTTTGCTATTAGGACATACATGCAAGTAAATTCTTTTAACAAAAAATGTGTGTGTGTGTCTTACTCTACCCAAAACCATATATGTACCCACTCGATCCCCTACTCCAGTAGATCTTTCACCATGGAACATACAGCTTCCGTCCACCAGAGGGCAAACTTGGGCTAAGAAATCCTAATCTCTACATTTGGCAAAAAACATTCCTTTTTACTTGAGGCAAAACAATGACCTTGATGTATCTTGCTGTAAGATATTTTCAGTTAAGATAACTCAAACATGACTAGACTAGACTCTACTTTGTGAAATTGGGCAATAAAGTATTACCTTTACAAATCTTTTATAAAGGTCGTCTTCCTGCCATGCAAGTGTGCCCCAACAACATCTATAAAACACTTACATAAAATTCCTTATGTAGTGTTAATAAATGAGCCTGGTTTTCCTGAAGGGGCTGTGCATTTTTTAAAGGAAATTTTGGTACTGCAAAAGTTTGAAGACTAAAGAGTTATGAAAATCCGAGACAACACGGCCCATTTGAACACGTTTGTACTTTTGACTTTACTATAAGCCTAAAGGTAAAACATAGCATTTGTGACAACTTGCACCACTTAGATTTGAAATGAACCGAAGATGAAGGCTTCATACCTCATACGTCTTTTATTATTATTAAATTTGGGAAAGAAAAATCTTGTATTGCTATTAACAGCCTATCAGAAAATGTGGCAACAGGATTGGACAGGAGGTAGTTTTAAGGCGGAGCTTAAAGTAGGGTTAATTAGTGGGACAGGTGTTAATTAACCTCTGGCATGTCACCTTGCAGCAGCAGTAGTTTCATTGCGTGAAGGTAGCTGCAGTGTCCACGAGAATCATGGCTCGAACTGGGTTTTGTGATTCCAGGCAACTGTTGGACCTTCATATGGTAAGACCAATAACATTTATGTTTTCAATCCTTAACGTTGCTTATTTTCTGCTTGTTACAACAATCCTCTCCACAATTACCAGCTACTATTTAGCAAAACACTCTTTTCCAGCAGGGTAAAAGAGACGATGGTGAATTTAATGACCACGTCTTATTTTTAACTGCAACTTTGTGAATTGTTGATATTCTCATTAGTTTGGTTCACAGTCATGTATACGACGTGCAGACCTATGAAGTGTAAATGCTTTATCAATCTATTGTTTATGAATGACAATGTTTTGCGCACAAAGACTGAGGAAAAACAGCTGCCCCTGAGAACGTGGGCAAACTCCTGTGTTCTGAAGGAGCGCAGAGTTTTTGAAGGCGAGGAGGTGCGACTGGGGCAATGTTACAAACACGAACAAGAGAATAGATGGGTAATCTGAGCTCTCTTATTTAAAAAATGGCTACATTTTAAATTCTATTCTCAAACAGCATAATCACCAGTGTTGTAATGTATCAAATTGACTCTCACAGTGTATATAAAATTCACACTTCGATTGTTTTTTTAAATAAGAAAAATGGTGGGGGTTTTTTGCCGTGAAAAATAATTTTGAAGAACCGTGATGGATTTTGTTTTCATTATGCCTGCCGTTACAATGTAGACATTTGAAAATGTTTAAAGGGTCGAAGGCTTCCTATTTCTGCAGAGGATGGGATCATAATGGACTATGCTCAACAAGATGAGTCTGCTTCTACAGGTGATTTTGCCTTCTGGACAAAGTCATAACAAGCCCCGTAATATTCTGACCATATGACTTGGGTCCCTCCTTCAAGGGAAAGTTTACCCAATAATAATTAATTCCATTTACATTTCAACTCACTCTCATTGTCGCCAACCTGTATACATTTCTTTGTTTGGTTGAACACAGATATTCTGACGAATGCTTGTAACCAAACAGTTCTTGGACCACATTGACTTTCACAATAGGAAAAATGACAGCGGTAGTCAAAAGTGCCCCAGAACTGTTGCTGTCCTACATTCCTAAAAATGTATTTTGTCAAATGTATATAAATGTATAAACAATTTTTTCAGTTCTTCCGAATATCTTGTTCATCAGAACAAAGAAATAAACACAGATTTGAAACTCGATGGTGAGTAAGTGACTGAATTTTTCTTTTGGGTTGAACCATCCTTTTCAAGTGTCAAGTTAAACTCCAATTTAATTGCATAAATTATGCACTGAAGTTTAATACCTGGGTTTAGTTTTTTCCACCCATTGTATATGTAATTTAAAAAAATGTAGACCTTTTCAACCTGTTGTCTGCTAGATGTCTATCAAGAAGAGGCTTTGCTAAAGTATCTGCACCGGTTGCCCGGTACGCCTAGTCTGCGAGAATTTATGCCTGGTCTTCTGCGCAGAGAGGTCGAGGTGGCCATCAGTAAACTGGGGCTTCTCTACGACAAGACCTATGCTTGGGACATCTTCACAGACATGATGGTGAGGATACTGCACACGACAGTTTATTTTGGACTTAAGATGCTGTGTCCTACACTGTGTGTTGTGTTTTGGTCACAGAGAAGTCAGCTGCTTTGCACTCTTCCGAACACTGACCTGCCCAAGCCTTTCACTAACACTACAAGAGCCATCCTGGTGGATTGGCTAATTCAAGTCCATGTGAGTGCTGCAGATGCAATTTCTTATTTTTAGTTTTGGTGTTAGATGTAAATGTTGTTTTTATCATGCTTTTGTCATTTATATCAGTTGTTTAGTTTTGGTAGCCCCATTTGCACGTGCCTGTGGACTACATTCAAAATAGCGAAGATGCACGATTAAAAGACTGGAAATGGGACTCGGGCCTTAGAACATAGAATTAAAAATTGTCCACACTGGATGCGGCACGACACTGCAATCCCATTAGAGAAAGTCATCGGCACTTATATATTTGTAATTGACAGACACGTTTGTCTCGTTTCAGGAAGTGTTTCAGTTTTCGGAGGAAACACTGTATCTAGCAGTTCACCTGCTAAATCGAGCGCTACGGCTTATTAAAGTCTCCATCACTGGCCTGCAGTTGCTCGGTGTGGTCTGCCTCTTTCTGGCTGCTAAGAAAGAGGAGTGTCTTTTACCAGAGGTACTAAAGATTTTCGTCTACGAACTTGAACGTTGCAGAATTCATCAGTCTTTTAACTTGTCAATTTTTAATCCATGTTTGTTAGGTGTCCGAGCTGTGCTATCTGATGGAGAACGCTTACAGTAAGAAACAGCTGTTACGGATGGAAAGGAGAGTTTTAACTGGACTCATGTTTGATCTCTATTACTGCCCTCCACTTCACTTTCTTCTCATCTCTGCTTCTATAGCACGCTGTAGTGACAAGGTCAGTTAAAACATTGAATTGAGTTACTTGCTGTATAAAAGGGGATGTTTATTTCTGGGACTTTGACTGGCGGCACCAAAGCATGCACTTTCACAGAAAAATAAGACTTTGTTTGGCTAAATATTATTGCTATTATAAATCAATAACCTCTTATATTACTTGCTGTATATAGTTTTTAGTTTCCCCTCTATTTACTTTATGGTCATAAATCTTTCCCGTTCAGGTGGTTTGGATGGCACGGTATCTGTTGGAGCTCTCTCTTCTGGAGGGACAGAGTGTGGTTTATCTGCCCGCTCAGCTGGCCGGTGCTGCCCTCCGTCTGGCCCGCAGGGTCCTGCAGGAAACTCTGTCTCCTGAGGGAGAGACTGCCTGGTGTATTGCCTCCAGTATCCATATAGGCAGGTTAGGAAGAAATTACTGCTTATGAATGTTTAAAGATTGCTTGTTCTTTAGTATTCCTCTTTATTTGAGCTTTTAATTAACCCTCAAGCCCTTATTTGAATGAAACTCAAATTACATGAATAACCCTTTAACCGTGTATTAACCGATTACTGATAGCGTGTCGATGCTTCTCTTGATATAGCGCCAAGTAACTAATAGTGTTAACCATGTTTTATATTAGAATATCATAACCCAGCAAAAATAACAAAGACATTAAAGATGTTGCTAGTATTTTGTTTTGGACATTTTCTATGGTAATTCAAGCAAGTGGTTGGGTTTGTCCCTTTTTGACCACCCAGCCATGCGTTTAAGATCTAGCATTTTCTTTGTGTTCCTGGGTGTGGTCTCAAACCCTAAGAGTTTCTTTTCTCTGAGTGCATTGTTACTGATAAAAAATCTTCATTGGATAAGGAGCTTTTATGTAGAATAAAAAATGATGGTAACTGTTAGGGGCTCAATTCCTTGGAGGATTTGCTCGAATTATAACCGCAATAACATTCTAAAGTTGTCAGGGCTAAAAATGGCACATTTCAGACATTAAAATCCTTAAGCCAATAGACAATTCCTGCATAGCACTCCTCTATAGGGAGAATTATGATACAATGTTTCCACTGTTCAGCATTTGGCCAAAAAGTGTTCCAAATCAATGTAAACACTTTGATGGCATTGTGTATCTAAATTTGATCTGAAATACTTATAACATGAGATTTATTTTCCCAATGTTGCAGTGAAGCCATTCTCTTCAGTATAATGCAGATCATGGCCATGTCAGCAGCCAGAGCACATGGGCGTGATACCCGTGCCACCTTCATCAAGTTTTCCAGCATACAGACCCTCCACGTCAGTATGCACCCAGCCTTCAAGACCGTATCTGGCCTACTAGGCCTGCCATGCACCCAAACATGAAGCCCCAACAGAACCACAAAGTGACCAAAAGATGTTTAAGGACAGGGGTACACAAGCATTGCTACTGACTGGAGCAAAAAATGTGATGCTAATGTCTGTGAAATTTAAAGTAATTATTTGAAACTGCTTATAGGACTGAATTGTTAACTTTTTATAGCAATCTTATGTCACTTGATGTTAAAAAAAAAAAGAATATCGTATTTATGTCTTTATAGGTTTTAAGTGTTTATCAATGCTTTTGGTGAAAACCTTTATATGTTGGAATAGTTATGGTGTCTTATGGAGTTAAAGCACTTTGAGACATTAAGTGTTTTTAAGTGGTTTTGCCAGTCTATTTTTAAATTGTGCAAAATAAAAAATGAACTGTCTACTTTGGAAAACTGCAATGGAAATCCTATTCTCTTACAACCTTGTTGTATTTCTATGTTCAATACAAAATGTCTATTGTCATTTGAAGGAACTGTGCACGCCGCTTCTCACATGACATTTTAACGGGCCTTGTGCAATCAAGGTTGCCAAGCCCAATAGCACCACTCAATCTAAAAGTGTGGACGGATGTTGTGTTTTTGCTGGTAGAATGGGATTTCTATCCAAACAAAATAACTTTCCTTAGTAAACAGACTTGGGCAAATGTAGTTTACACCAAATCAGCGTGTCATGCTGGATCAATTAACTATTATTGCTTCAACATTGTCAGCATGCAAGGCATTTGAATGATAGCAAAAATTAATCTTAACTGTAAAATGTGAAAATGTATCATTTCATTAAAACAATTACAGTAGATGCGCCCACTCCTACAGATGCACAAGGAAACACACAATGGACCATACTGCTTCAAAAGGGTTATTCTGGGTCATTTCTGCTTGCACACTATTTCATCTGTATTTATGATGTTATATGTGCCCCTTGTACATGCATTACCCCTCCTTTCTTGCAGCGGTCAGTTCGGTAAGAAACTGATTAAAATGACATTTCATACAATCTGTGTGTATAGGTTACGTGGGAATTTAAACCCATATGACGTCGCCTGTTTGTAACAAGCTCCGGTGCACATGTGCGCGCCAGACTCTCCTCGTTCATATTCACATGTTTGCGCACACCATCGCAGCCGATTGGCTAAGAATAGCGCGATGCGTCATTCTGACTTGGAAGAACCACGTGGCGCTGTAGTAGAGCAGCTGAGCACTGGCACATTTGAGAGGCGCGTGACGTTTGAGTGAAGCGCAATATTTCAGCCACGTGCTTTTGATTCACGAGACTTCCGCTGGGGACAGACACGAATAGCATAACGGGATGATCAGAGGACAACATTTAAGAAATACCTAAATATTATTCTTTAGTTATTAACTATTTCACGTGCTTCCCTTTTGAACATAGTTTTACTAAGGTAACCCGAATTATTTGTAGTGAAGTGGTGATCAGGACGCCAATTATTCCACTTTTAGTATTATAAAACCAGGGCTGGAAATCCCAGAATAGCACGTGTCGTGGACGTCTTTATCCTACATTAACGAATTAAAAATGACATTATTATATCCTTTATGAAAAGGAACCATTAACTACAGCCATAAAGGATCTGGGTTTGTTTGTAGTAAAGCCTTAAATGTAATCTCACCACACCTCCAATTAGCAAAGGTTGTAGTTAAACTAAATACAAAAGGTAATACACTTTCATTAAACTACGGGCATGCATGAGATGTGTAGCTACTCATCAGAGTTTGACACCCCAGCTAAGATATTAATTTTAAACTATGATGTCCAAACAACAAACGGCGTCTCATCAACAGTCAGTGGTCAAAATTAGAAAATATTAAACACATGTAGAGCCAAAAACTAGTGCGTGGTTTCTTTGCCACTCCTCCGTTTTTGTTTCTTTTACATTCGGTCTCGAGCTGTCATCCATCTCGTCCCTCCTCTCCACGTGCCTGCTGATTATGGAAGGCCGTTTTGGCAAATATTTCTTTAAACGTAACGTGTACAGACGTGTATGCGTTATTGCGCCTAACTGTGTGTTCACATAGAGCGCGAATGAGGCGTCAAAAACGCGCTATTCGAGAGTAGTTTGACGCTTGAACATTTTGTGTTTACTCGCTTCATTCGCGTCATTCGCTTCATTCGCGCTATTCGCGCGTGAAAAACGCGTCATTCGCGCTATTCGCGTCATTCGCGAGTGAAATTCGCTTCACGAAAATGTTTTTACAATTTACCAGATTCTCCGACCTCCTCACTCACTTTCTTCCAAGCAAGATCCTTTTTATTCCTATTTTTATAAAAATATGAACACGTATCATATAGCTCCGGGTGTCCACACACTGAGATGAGCTTGTCCTCCATTTTGTATTTCTGCCTCTGCTCGCTACGTCACTACTAAAGCAGGCTCCTGATTGGTTAACGCGGTGCGAATTTTCGCCAAAGTTCAGATTTTTCAACTCCCGCGTTTCGCGCGATTCGCGTCATTCGCGCAATTCGCGTCATTCGCGCCATTCGCGCAATTCGCGTCATTCGCGCAATTCGCGTTATTCGCGCCGCCTCATTCGCGCTATTCGCGCCGCAAGCGCGTCTATCGCGTCTTTGCATTGACTTAACATGTTAGCTTGACGCCTCATTCGCGCTCGGTGTGAACACACAGTTAAGATGTAAGGTGAATTCCAAATCACGCACTTATGCACTATTCTAAGCTATTTTGTAGCAGAAATAGCGTGAGTAGTGCTTTTGCATAGCAAGTTCTCAAAAAAAGAAGTGCACTTTAAGTACCAGGATAATGCACTTTTTCTACCGAAAATGTGGAACTGTGACACTTTACGCACTCAACAGTCGCAGTTTCACTTACGTAGCGGAAGGGAGGCGGGGCTAACGGACGCTACTCGAGCAAATCTCTAATGATAACGTCATCTGATGATGACTAAAGCAATGTGGACAAAACTGATGAAAACTACATTAAATATACAATATACAAGTTGATTTTTATTCACACGCATTGTGCCGTGCGATTGACGTAATTTGTGCCCGTCTAGGAAACCAGTATACTTGCGGTTAGATACTACGATACTCAAAATTTCACACACAACATGGTTGAGTGCAAAGTTTAAGTGCATAGTATGTAATTTGGGACACCGCTGTAATTTCGTGTACAGACGTTAGACGTGTGGACACTTAATTGCGTGCAGACGTAAACCCAAGACTAAATAAAGACTCAAAATAAAAATCACATCAAGCTGTAACCCTTACAATTTTTTATTTTAAAAAGGATTTCCTTGTTTACTCTTCATAATTAATTATATGAAGGATTTGTTCTTACAGCACTTAATGCCCGTTTTATTTATACTATGTTGCTTTATAACATGATGATAATGTTTAACCACTGAGTTTCAGTGCATCCCAAAAAAAAGAAAAAACACTAACCCTCTTCTTTCTCTGAACAGGTGTTGGTCTGGCATTTGTTGAAACTAGTAACTTTGTATTAGCACCTATTGTATTATTGCTCCTGTATGACATATCGCTTATTGCTCCCTGAACTCTCTCTAAGTCTCTTTAGATAAAAGCTTCTGCTAAATGACTAAATGTTAAGGAAATTCATCTGTTTAGGACGTTTAGGAAGCCATTTGTTTAGTAAAGCACCACAGCTTCAGCACTAAAAATCTTCTCCAGGACAAAATTATTTGTTTGTACAGTGGATCGCAGTAGGATGCAGAGAAATTGTGCAATTAAAGGTTTGCATAACAGCCGGTACAAATTCAAAAAATGCTGTGCACTTTATAATCTGCATCCATTAATCATTATTTTAGCCATTATTTTAGGGATGCCCTTTCTCCTTCTTCACTAGAATAGCTAATAAACATCGTTAAAAGGCAGGTATTTATGGGGAGAGTGACACTAAATGTAGAAAAAAATCATTATAAATGACAGATCACTTATAAACAAAACATATTTTAGCACAACTAAATAAACAATATGCAAATAGTGGTATAATAATTTTAGCAGCAGTTAAAACTTTGTTTGTAATATGTTATACATTGCGGGTGGGAAAAATATTCAACAGATCTGTTTTAGTGTTGTGTTGAGCATCCTCCCGAACATCACTTCCATTGTTTTCCACTGGCCGGCTAATAAAACGGAAGTCTCAAGACAAGAAGGAAGTATGTCAGATTGTTCACTTCCACGTTCAAAATTAAGGTGAAAAGTGTTTTTGAACAATACCATGGGAAAATATACTATGATGGTATTTACCTCAGTTTGTCAGTTCACAATATTTACAGAATACTGCAATATACACTAATCATTTCCATAATAAAAAAGCCTACTACTGCTTACTTTCACAATATACATTACTATAGGCTACTATAGTAAACACTAGACACTGCATTGCGGTATTTTTTATGTGTCCTAGTTTTAAATAATGTGTATGCACTTTTATAGCCATATTTTTTTACATCTTGTATTTTTAAATGCCGTTTTCTTTATCCATGTCACTATGATGTGTATTTAAACAAATTGTATGCAATTTTTCCCGTTTTGAGACTTAAATATAGGTCTGTACATTAAATTACGTCTTTAGGCGCAATAACGCGTTATATCGTCTGTATACGTTGCGTCTTAACAAGTTTTTGACTAAATGGCCTGCGATAGCTTACAGGATTGGCCATGCCACTAACTCTCTGCGTCACTCGCGTCCGGCGGTGGGTTCGACAAAATCTCCTGCCGCTATTGATGTAGAGATGTGTCACTCATTCATGTGGGCGTTCCTCCTCAGGAGGCGGGTCTTATCGCAGGTGGAGCTGTCAGTCGGCAATGCTGAAGGACGGAGTGGAGGAGGTTTTACAGCTCGAGCTGGAGACGAGCAGAAAAAGTGCAGGCAGAGGTAATGTGGTCACGCTGGGTGGTCGTCCTCCGTGTCGGCGAGATGACGGGACGGCCAGACTGTACCTGGACAGGTAGTTAAGGAGTGTGTTCTCCCCTGCACAACGACCCGCAAAATATTCGGTATCAGGAATACAGCAGTAGGCTACTGAAAATTACTGAGGTAGGTAATGCTGATCTTTCCTTTACTGTTTTTGGAAAGAAAAACTTTTCTGCCAATTGGCAATGATAGTGTATCTGCCAAGGTTTTATTTGCACATGCAGGCTACCCGAGTCCTTTAGTACTGGCAAGTTGTATGTTGTTTTTAATAAGATGAATCTCGTGTAAACAGGAGGAAGTGCAGACTGCGCTCTGCTGTTGTAATATTACATAACAGCCACGAGGAGGGATCTCTCTCTCTCTCTCTCTCTCTCTCTCTCTCTCTCTCTCTCTCTCCCGATCCGTCTGTTTGTGTTTCGTGTGTTTATTATTGTTATAAATATAAAAACAATAAACCAATCCTTGCCAAAGACCAACGCAAGAACTTTAACACAATGGCCATACTTTATTTAAGTGTTCATAACACTGTGTATAAAACACATTTTATAGATTGGAGTTATTGTGTGCTTCATGGTTGTGTGGAACATCTTTTTACTATACTACATATCTTTACCATTGATATTCATGGAAAACGTGTCCAATGTAAAATTTACAGTTACAGTCAAGCATAATGTTGTTTCTCTAGATACAAAATGGCCAGTGTGGGAGCCCTATTCAGATTGGAATAATTTACATAGAGGTGATTTTTTATAATAATAAGAATTAAGTGGGGAAAAAAGGAGAATAAATTATAATTATAATATTGATAATGAAAAGATATGGTGTAGCGAATGGCATTAAATGCACCATTGTGCAGCACAGATTACACAAATTCTTTTTTATTGTTATTAAAAATAACCAGAAGAAACATTCTTACACTGAAAAATACATCATCAGCCTCACTGTAGGCTGTTTGCTGTCGCCAAGTAATATGCTAAGCTGTAAAATTGAGTATGTGCATGAACATGACCCATCTCATTATGCTTAACAGACTGTAAAACACCTGCTTCAAAGTTTATAAAGTTGCAAATGTAGTTAAAATACAATCAAAGCCAAACTCTCTTGTTAGGTAGGAAAAACTTAAAGAATTTTTAAGATTTTTTCAAAACTAATCTTTTATTATTTACTGTCCCTTCAAACTTGCATGCTGTTACTTTATCTGTCACCACAAAATAACAAATATTAAGAACCTTTAAGTCCTACAATATACTCAAACAGAGGAAAACGTAGTATGAAACTATTCCATAATTGATACATGTGGTATTTTTCTAACAAATGTGGTTGGAATAAGGTTATTTGCAATTTATTTCAAGAGTCATATGCACTGCGAAAATTATAGAGAAACGGATCCATTAAGAAAAACGATCTGTATGCAACGATTCGCTTCAGACCACTGTCTACGCAGCTGTGTCTCTCTGCTCTCAGGGCCCAGGATGCCCAAGGAACCAAGGGGGATGGCCAAGGGTGTGTAGGGGAGAGAGAGCGCGCTCCTCGCCCAGCCAGTAAAAATGCCATGGACAAAAGCAACCACGCCGCCCTGTTGGCTTCTAGAGGAAGAGGACACACAGAACAACAGATTAATGGACATGACTCCCACTGCTCTGAGAAAGACTCTGGTTACTCAGGTGAGTCTTTGTTGAATGATCTACACTATCAAATTAAGTACAATGAAATCTGATCGATCCTGAATCATAAATGCAGCATCGAAATTACTTGAAATACAATAAAGTAATTATAAATAATCAAATATTTTTTAAACCACTGCATTGTAAATGTAGTTGCATGGTCTCTCAGAGTGGATCTGCTCTTTGGTTGAGCCAAACATAATATTAAACACACTCCTCAGCTTGAGTGAAAATAGACTTAAGGATGTTATACATATTATTGAGTGAGTACTTACAGAGTCTGTTTTACATCTGTTTGTTTATACATTCAATTCTTGCTCCACAGAAGAAAGAAAATCAGGTTGAAAAAAATTATTACAGTTTAAATTTGGGGTGTTTTCAAATGCTGCTTCTCTTTTTCAGACACTGGCTCAGACTCCTTGCAGACAGATGCAGATGACCAGCAGAGCAGTGTCAATGAGCCTCAGGTTAGCAAGGGTTTGGGTGGAGCGGAGCAGGGCCCCCTATTGGAAAGTCACATCCTGGTGCCTGGGACCCCTGAACTCACCCCCATGTTTGTCGTGTTGAAACAGGTGAGACAACACAAACTAAAAACAATATTAATAACAGTAGGATTTAGAGACTATAATACCTAATTTAGCATTTTAATACCAAACTCTTGATTTATTTTTCCACTTTTTAACACTCATGTGTTTTGGATGATCTCAGTCTGACTGTAAACAGACATCACAGAACATCTTCAGTATTTCTGATTTTAACATGCAGTGATTCAGATCCTATAAAACTCAAGTCAAATTCAGTTAATATATAAAGAAAATTCCCAAACCCTTCAAAAAAAGTGTAAACATATGGAATTATCTTTGTGCCAATAAGAATGAACTTTTAAGAAATGAAGAACCTAATTTATAATGAGAAACAAGAAAAACACTCTGATAATGAAAAAAGAACCTCAATTGCAAGAATAATCTAAAATACGCTGCACAGACTTCTCTACCGACTTCCTAGCCAGGGAGCTGTCAATCCAAATCTCCCTAGCCAATGAGAGAAAAGTGCCCTTAAAGCCAGAACGCGGAAGGAAAACTCGCAAAGTGCAAATGAAAACTCTAGCAGGGAATTCGTAAACCATGATTTGCAAAGAACTAAATGTAGGCTTGAGTTTACTGTTTTTATTATCAGAGTGCCTTTCTTCTTTCTCATCAAATATTTTAGTTTGTTTCTTAAAAGTTTGCATTCAACCTTATTGGCACAAAAGTAATTCCATTTAACATAGACTATCAGATTGTATTTGGCTTAGGATGCTGCCATAGAAAGCCGTTTAGAGTCAGAGTCAGAAACAAATGATCAAGCAGAAAGAAGTGGCTGGGGAAACCAAAGGAAGTGTCTGATTGAGACAGATGGGAAGAGGTGTCAGAAGACCTTAATACGAAGATAAATCAGTAGCAAAACTTGAGAGCATGTAGATTTGAAAAGTAAGTATTTGTACCTGTAGACTAAAATCTACACTCACAGCCCCAATGTGAAAACTTGTAAAATAAAATGTTGAAGTTAAATGCAGCACATAATTACACGTTTTCCTCTTAACCTCTCAAATCTGTCACTGCAGTTTAAAATCTTCCCGCCTTGACTTTTGCTACTACTTTCACAATTAACCCGATGCAAAATAAACAGGGGCACTTGAAAGATCAGAGGCAAGAGAAATACCTGCATTTGATGACGTCATTCGGCTAAGGGGCGCCCTAATAGCAGGAAAAATCACAAGGAAATGATCTAGCAAATAATAAAACAGTTTTCAACTAAAGTGAAACCGTCACACTTATTTGTACTATCATGTAAAACTATTCCAAGAATTATATTATCTTTTGTAGATATCATTCCATAATGTATTTTAATTATATAATTCTGTATACTTTTCATTTTCCGTTGTGTAGGCCTACTATGGTTTGTTTTAAAATATAATAATAGGCTGACAAATTTTTCCATATATGTATACTTGTATACTATAATGTTCATTGATATACTATATGTATATTTACACAGTTAAACATTATGATTCTATAGCCTAACCCTTGAGAATTATTATTTCTTTAGTCATAATGTTACCAATATTATATTAATATTTAAAACATGTTCTTGGTAGTATAATATAAATGTAAATTAAATTCAGTGAGCAATGTATTATTGATCATTATTGCACTTTAAAGCTATTTCTACTTTTAATATATTTGTATTATTTTCTATATGTAAATACATTGAAACTGAACATAAATTATATGTAGGACTGTGCAATGCCAGTCATAGTGCAATGCCACCATATAACATCTTGGGGTTGTGGGTTAATCAATATTAAGTGTACAATTATTTACTTGTGGTAATTACTAGCCGCAGGATAATGCATCCAGTTGGTTGTTATTGCAAGATAAACCCCTTCAGTGTTATACAAGAACTAATTCTGATATAGGAGCCTTACATGGTTACAGGTTGACTGTATGTTTTCTGTTATTTAATATTGATCATTATCATCGGTGAACTTGCTTCAGCTAAGATTGTTAATTAGGTTGCTAATTTATACACCACCTTTATCAAATTCAAGATCTTTATTGTCATATGTACCTGAAATAATATTTTGCAGATGGGTTAGATAAGCAATAAAATATATAATAAAGGACAAACTAAGAACAAATATATTTACATTTACATTTAGTCATTTAGCAGAAGCTTTTATCCAAAGCGACTTACAAAGAGTTCGGGGAGTAATAAGCGATATGTCATACAAATATATAGTACAGTAAATATAAAAGAGAATAAATAGATAAGTTAATTTATAGTAAAACAGTGTATTAGTAGTATTTTTGTTATTGATTAAGAGTTTCACTTTAAATTTAATAATGTATTAGTGATTTAAAAAACGAATTTCCGGCTATTAGGGGTGGTGTGGCTCAGCTGCATGATGTCATCAAATGCCGCTCTTTCTCTCGCCTCTGAGTTTTCAAGTGCACAAGTTAGTTTTGCATCTGGTTTATCCCGAAAGTAGTAGCAAAAGTCAAGACGGGAAGATTTGAGAGGTTGTAGATGCCTATTTTTGGTTGCAATTCAAATCTGAATCTAGGAAAACGTGTAAATATGTGCTATGTGTTATATTTTGTAAATACCAGTTTACATATTTGTGACTATTTTTCTGCAACTTCAAATTCAGAAGACAGATTTGTGAATTTTGTCCACGAATGCAAATCTCAACATTCAACTTCAGTTTTTTATTCTACAAGTTTTCACATTGTGGCTGTGATTCTAGATTTTAGTCTACAGGTACAAATACTTTTTTAAGTTCCCTAATTAAAACATACATGCTCTCAAGTTTTGCTACTGATTTATCATCATACCTTAAGCATTGGAGTCATGTAAAAAGTAACACATCATAAGAAACAGGAAATTTGTCGTACATAGGGCTGGGCGATTTAGCAAAAAAATCTAATCTAGATTTTTTCTGAACATTCGATTTTTTTCGTTTTTGCTTAACTAGTCAACTTAAAACATAACTACAACAATAAAGTACTGAAATAACATTCTCTTTATTAGTAATTTAGAAAAAAAAAACATAAATAAGGAAAGTTTTTGTATTTTAAAACATTTCTGTATTGTGCCTAGTTGTTTTTTCAGTGTACTTTACAGTGGTCAAGAAGGTGTAGAAGTACAACTTTGCAAAATATATGATTGAATAATAAAAGCAACTATAGTTTAATTAAAAAAACTGAGGCTCATGTATGGCAGAAGAGTACGACAACTCCACAGGTCAGTCGTCGTGAAAAAAAAAAGATGCGCTATAAAGCTGTTCTGACACTTTTTCGCGTGTTTCAGTGTACATTCGGGGAATTGCGGCTTCTGTAAAATGTTTGCGGCTTGGTAACTTGTATCTTGGATCAACGGCGTGTAGCATATTTATGAACCCTTGCTTTTCCACGGTGTGCATGGGAACCATGTCCTTTGCAATATGAAATGCCACAGCATTTGTTATTTCTTGCCATCGGTGTGACTTTCTATCATATGCAATGGCGTTGGAAAATGATGCCGCTAATGAAACCTGGCGTTGTGCATTTCGAGGTGTATCTGTCGTCTTTGGATGGCTGACTGTGTTGTTTTCATCTCTTAATTTTGTGCATTCGAGCCATTCAGCCTGATGTCTCTGTCGCAAATGCTGAAACAAATTAGTTGTGCTGCCACTGCCGGTTGCAACTGACTTTCGACATATCTTGCATTTGACGAAAGTTTGTTTGACGTCTGCCCTCTCAAATCCAAACCATTTCCAAATCACTGAAGTAACATTACTACCTTTCTTTGATACAAGATCATCCTGATGCGAAGAGCCAGGCGTCTCCATGATGTTAGCCGTTAACTTCTACGTTACTGATTTCTCACTGAGTGAGCGGTTGAGATGCGTTCAAGCGCGCCATCAAGTGGTATTGACAAGTATTTCCATCGTATCTAATTGGATGTGCATGATAAACTTATTTTTTTAATCTCGATGTCTCGATTTAACAAAAAATAAATCGTGTTAAAACGTAAACTCGAATTTATCGAAAAAATCGGAAAAATCGCCCAGCCCTAGTCGTACAATATGTATACATTTATGAAATATGTCATGGGGGCATACTTGCTTGACTTCAAACATGTGTTGAGGTGAACCCATCTGCTCTTTACACGAATGAATTTGATCTCTGCTTTTCCTTTCTTTCAAGCCAGGGCAGTCTGGTCATGAACACATTCACCCTTCAGCTCTGTCCTGGGGACGAGGTGCTACAGGCACTCAAGGCCCCACCCACATTCTCCTGCTACAACAGTCTGGCATCAATCAAAGCGCCCCGTTGCACATCCTCAAATCCCAGCCACAGAGGACCGAGAGCAAGAGTGGTAAGAAGAGCAAAAACACTTACCTTCCCATCCTAAACTCTTACCCTCGGATCGCCCCACACCCGAGTATGAAAACTCCAGAGAAAATGTCGACCAGCAGGGGCAGTACCATTGAGGATCACCGCCTGAGTAAGCGAGTATGCACAGAGGACAAGCGAGAGGAAGTGTCCACAACCATGCAAGCATCCAAACAGCACAAGCAGCAAGAGTCCAACATGCTGTTGAGATCTCATTACCTCTCGGGCCGTGAGACACTTTCTGTTTCTCATCAGCACCGAAGCCCCTGTTCCCCATGTAGTCCCCCCACCTCCCTGAACGTGGTCTCTCCATCAGTCTCCAGTACTCAGACTCCTTCCCCGCCCGCCCCCAATGACCCAATTACGCCTCTAGTCCAGGCAAGACAAGAGTCCCATAAGAATTGCCAAGGATCATCTGGTGACTCCGGCAGAGGATTGAAAAGCCTGAATGGGACAGCACGTCATCGACGCTTCCTCAACACAGTGGAGATTCTGAGCCAGTCAGGACTGCTTGATATCACCCTAAGGACTCAGGATTTGCTGCGCCAGAACGCCGCCACCGAACAAGACATAGCCCAGCTCAGACAACACACCCAGCTACTTTGCCAGGCCGCCCAAGCGGGTGATGACGCACTGGCTGTCTGGGAGAAGCTCCATCAGGTCATGGCTCACTCTGGGCACTATCCCTGCCTCAAGTTCCTCTGTACAGACGAAGGGGAACAATCTCAATCAAAAGTGGAGGTAGAGGCCATCACCAAACCTGATACCCACGTCATATATGGATATGAACTTAATGGGACTGAAGAAGTGGCACCCCCATCTCCTCTCCTTGCGCCCATGCCTGATGCAGAATGCCAGTCAAGTCCAGAGCAAAGCCGGGTTCATAGAGGAGTGTCAGGTTCCCCAGAGGAGCACATAATGCCTCCAGATAGCTCCACACATGGAAACCTGAATTAGACTGCACTCAGACATCTGTTGAGCACTAGGACGTCACAACGAGATACAATACCTTCTTAAAGCTCTTTCAATCATAAATTCAGATGTGTTATGTCATTGTCCCACCAATCTCTGGTCTTCAACTCAGGGCTAGGCTTAAGGATGGCTGCTTGACAATGATGTGTACTAGGGATGCACCGATACCAGTATCGGGTATCGGGCCCGATACCAAGCTCATGTACTCGTACTCGTACTAGTAAAAAAGACCAATACCTCATGTGACGTAATTGACGGAACGTTCCAGTTCACACAGAGACACCTGCCGTAGCAGACACAATGTCATAGAGTGTTCACACCTAAATCGTGCTATTCGTGAGTAGTTGGACGCTTGAACATTTTGAGTTTACTCGCTTCATTCACGAGTGAAATTCGCGTCATGGGTGGGGCTTCTGGCAGGCGGCTCCCGTCTAATTGCGAAATGGCGGACATGGATTTTGTTGAGCAGGTAGCTGCGCATTATGTGTTGGAAGGCTGAAGATAAACATAGACTCGTTCGGCGCCGTGTCTGGGTCCAGAGGCGCAGTCCTTCATTGTAGTTTCAGATTTCTGCCTCCGCTCGCTATGTCATAATCACGTCCCTACTACAGCAGGCTCCTTTTTGGTTAACGCGGCACAAATTTTCGCCAAAGTTCAGATTTTTCAACTCGCGCGAATAACGCGAACTTCACGCCACCTCATTCGCGTGAATCGCACCGCAACGATGTCTATGAACGAAGATCCTAAACACACGCAATTACCATCACATCTGCAACAGTAGCAAAACAGGCTTACCTACATCAGAAATTGTAATGCGTGCGCACAAGAAACTCTTCTGTTTTTTTTCTGCCAATGTCCCTTCAACGGCTCCGTACTGTCGCGTCTTTGCATTGACTTAACATGTAAATCACTCTTTCTTAATGCTTCATTCACGCTTAGCAGTGTGGAAATATTTCCAAATCAATGATGACGACCCACGCATGGCAATCAGCATGCTTATGTCCTCGGTTTTGCCCTTTGGAGGTTATTGGACACTGTGAATTTTGACTTTGAAAATTTTTGATAAGCACGTAAGATTTATTTATTTTTTCATAATATGAGTTGAAGTTGTTAAAAATAAAGATGCTGATATGTTCATTAGTCTCATTGTGTTGTTCTTAGAAAATTGCCACACACAAAAAAATATCTAGCATCGGTATCGGCGAGTACCAGGGAAAAAAGTATCGGTATCGTACTCGATCCTTAAAAAGTGGTATCGGTGCATCCCTAATGTGTACCATCAACCTAGTCATGTTTCCATTCATCTGCATCATGTTCAGATGCAAGAGATCATAGATCATGACATCAACTCGCCCCAAAACCATGAACATCTTCAGGTTTCAAGCAACTACTGAGTTTCTGATTGCAACACTTCATAATAAGATAGAGTCATCAGACACAATGATCACTTTCCTACTTTATGATGCTTTAAGTTTAATTTACTGAAAGAGTTTGTTGAGTATAATCACTTTTTAAAAGCATGCTCATCTTGGCAAAGAACATTGTCAGCTTGTGATGAGATCAAAACTGTGAGGCCCACTCACTTTAAGAGCTACATGAAGGAATAGTGCAAGAATCTCCCGAAGTCAAATGTGGAATATGGAGATTCAACACTTGGACCTGTACGCATACGCAAGGACGCTAATAGCTGGAACTGTGTGAGAACTCCTCTCAAGTGATCTTGGCTGGCATTGCTGAAATTCAAGCTTTTTTTCTATGCAGTATGCATTTCATAAATGTCATTGCATTGATCTGCTTGCAACAGTGGACCAAGGCACCCGTTACTCAAGTCTTCGAAGGGTCAGATTTGAGTTTTTATGTGAATTGTATTTCATTTGTAGGTTCACCGAGTATATTATGATATGTTTTGTGTTAATAGTGTTTTGTGCCAGCCAAGGTATTCTGCAACATGTTTTGCATTTCTTTCCCGTTATATTCAAGTATGTTGGCACACGTTGATATGATATGGCATTACATATTTGTGGTATAATTCCATTCTATATTTTCTGAGTTGGGCTGAAAATAATTCACAATTTCTAAAATAAAAATTGATATTGCTATCGGTTAAATTCATCCTTAATTTTGTTTATGTTGTGTTTTCTCATTATTGGTCAATGATCACACTGAAAATACAATTGTATAGAGACAAAGAGAGAGAGTTTGTAACTATTGTGGCTGAAAATGTTAGTCAACCTGGTACTGGTGCTGGATTATTATTTATTGGATCATGTAATTAACATGATATTGATCATTATTAGTATCGGGGTTATTGACAATACCACAGTGACAGCCCTATTTCTGATTAGAGTTACATTGTATATAGGCCTCCAGGGCACCACACAGATTTTATTAAAGAATTTGGTGGGTTCTTATCAGAACTAGTACTGGCTGCAGACAGAGTCCTTGTTGTTGGTGACTTTAACATTCATGTAGATAATGATACAGATGCTTGATGAATGGCTTTTAAAGACACTCTTAACTCCATGGGCGTTAGTCAACATGTGTCAGGACCTACTCACCTTCGTAATCATACTTTAGATTTAATATTGTCTTACGGTATAAACATGGGCGACATAAAAATCCTTCAGCAGAGCGAAGACATTTCGGATCATTATCTGGTATCATGCTTGCTTCACTACCCAATGGTGGCAAATCAAACTCCAAGTTACAAATATTGTAGAACAATAACTTCGACTACAAAAGATGCGTTTCTTGATAATTTGCCTGAATTGTCTCAAATCTCTAGCATGAGTAATAACATTGAAGATCTTGACTTAACCATTAAAAATATTAATGCCACCTTCTCGGAAACGCTAGACATAGTTGCTCCTATGCGGTTAAAGAAAATTAAAAATGACAGACCGACACCGTGGAATAATGAACACACTCAGGCTCTAAAGAAAGTGGCACGAAAAATGGAGCGCAACTTTAAGAAGACTAAATTAGAGGTATTTCGTACTGCCTGGAAGGTTAGTATTAAAAAATACAGGAAAGCCCTAAAAACGTCTAGATCTGCCTACCTTTCATCACTAATAGAAGAAAACCAGCATAACCCTAGGTTTTTATTTAATACAGTGGCTAAATTAACCAAAAATAAATCGTCAGCGACTTCTGATTCTGTATACAAGCATAGCAGTGATGATTTTATGAACTATTTCACAAATAAAATCCAAGATATTAGAGAAAAAATTATAACTATGCAACCAGAAGTGAATCCCGCTGAACAAACAACTAACTACAGCGCCTCTAAAGAGAAATTACGTTTATTGTCTACTATAGATCATGATGAACTCTCTAAAATCATTAGATCATCTAAATCAACTTCATGCATGTTAGAACCTATACCTACAAATCTACTGAAAGAGATGCTCCCAGAAATTATAGATCCTCTACTTAGCATTATTAACTCATCTCTGACATTAGGACATGTGCCTAAAGCATATAAGGTGGCTGTTATAAGGCCCCTTGTCAAAAAACCCCATCTGGACCCTGGAGAACTAGTTAACTACAGACCTATTTCGAATCTACCTTTCTTATCTAAAGTTCTGGCAAAAGTAGTCTCAACTCAAATATGCTCCTTCCTCCAAAGGAATGAGATTAATGAAGATTTCCAGTCTGGATTTAGAGCACATCACAGTACAGACACTGCTCTGATTAGAGTTACAAATGATCTGCTTATGTCGTCCGACCGAGGTTGTATCTCCTTATTGGTGCTGCTAGATCTTAGTGCTGCATTCGAGCCCATTGACCACAGCATGCTCCTACATAGACTCGAAAATGATGTCGGTATTAAGGAAATATGTGGTGCAGGCTGCTGTTCCCACGCTTCCCGTGCTATGTCCAGCAATCCTCTGGGCTGACGGCCGAACAGCAACTCAAACGGAGTGAACCCGGTGGAGGCCTGGGGAACCTCCCGAATCCCGAACAGGACGTAGGGTAGCAAGAGGTCCCGGTCGCGCCCATCTTCGGCTATCACCCGCCGCAGCATCCGCTTAAGGGTCTGATTAAACCGCTCCACCAATCCGTCCGTCTGGGGATGGTATACCGATGTGCGGAGCTGTTTAATCCGGAAGAGCTGGCATAGATCATTCATCAGCCGGGACATGAAGGGAGTGCCTTGGTCCGTCAAGATGGCGCTAGGAATGCCCACCCGGCTGAACATCATAAACAACTCCTTGGCGATGTTCTTTGCGGTGGCTTTGCGTAGGGGAATGGCCTCGGGGTACCGGGTAGCATAGTCCACGACGACCAGGATGTGTTCATGGCCCCGGGCGGACTTCGGCAACGGCCCTACCAGATCCATGCCGATCCGACCGAAGTGTACCTCGATGATGGGCATCGGTATCAACGGGCTGGGGGGCGGGTACCGAGGGGATGTTCGCTGGCAGGTAGGGCAGCTCTGGCAGAAACCCCTTACTTCTGCATCGATCCCTGGCCAGTGGAATCGGTCCCGGATCCTCTGTAGAGTATTCTGGGCCCCAAGGTGTCCCGCTATAGGTAGGGAGTGGGCCAGCTCGAGGACCGCTTCTGTCTTGGTCCTTGGCACCACCAGTAGATGTTTAACTTCCCCCCCCCGCTGCGCGACACAGAGTAGGCGGTTCTTGACCACGAAGTGGGGGAGAGGGTGAGGCGCAGGGAGCCTATCCTGTCCCTCCCGCTCGTCTTCTCGTTGCTCGCGGCCAAAGGCTCCTCCCACTGTGACCTGGTGAAACAAATCCATGTAAACGTTAGGGGGGGATTTTGGCACTCACCCTCTCTCTCGCTGCCGGTGGCCAGGAAGGACGGCTGCTGGTCTCGGGCCCTTGGTGGCCGACGTCTTTGGCGGCCTCCGTCGCCCCGTTTCCCCCGGACCGTGGAGGCCAAGAGTCTCTCGAATCCCGGCCAGTCCCGGCCCAGCACCACCTGCACTGGGAGTTCCTGGACAATCCCCACCTCAACCTGCCATGTCCCCTGTTCAGCTGTGATGGCCACCCTGCGTGCTGGTACGTGTTGGGTATCCAGTCCGTAAAGGTGCTCCCTGGGGAATGGTGCGGTGGGCGGTGCATCCCGTCACCCATGCACGGACGCCGGGGGGCGGCGGTTCGGTGGGCATAGGCTCATCCACGGGTTCGGGGGCCATCGGCCTACTCACTGGTCGACTTGTACGACCCCTCCGGGGTGCCGTCTTTTCTCTCTCTCCGGCGTCTCGGGCGGATGAGGCTTCCGCCAACTCCACAGCCTCGACCAACTCCTTCGTCGTCCCAGGGTTCCTCATGCTCACTGGCCGGTGGAGGTGTCGGGGTAGGGCTCACAGCAGATGGTCGATCATGACCCTCTCTGCAACCTGTAGCGCTGTGGAGTCATCCGCCAGCAGCCATAGATGCACCAGGCGTGTCAGTTGGGCGACCTGCTGCCGGACCGGCACACGCTCATCGTAGGTCCACCCCTGGAACTGTTGTGCGCCACAGGGAGGTGACAGTCCCCCGCGTGCTAGGATCTCCCTTTTCAGCACACGGTAATCGTCAGCCTGGTCCATCGTCAGAGCATAGTAGGCCCGCTGTGCTTCACCCGTTAAGAAAGGCGCCAGGATGCGTGCCCATTGGTCATTCCCCCAGCCTTCTCTGGTGGCGATCATCTCAAACGTGTGCTTGGAGATGCTCTATCTCCCGGTCTGCTCGCTCTTGTCTGGCCACCAGCTGGTCAAAGCACTGCTGCTGGCGGACTGATACCTCCGTAAATCGGCGCAGGAGTTCCTCCATTTTGGTCGCGGAGAGAGAGAGAGCGTCTGTAGTTCCTGCGATAGACGAAATACCAGTGTTAGAGGAAAAAAAAAAAACACGTTGGCTCGGAGGTCTCTTACCACTATGCCCGCATTCTTATATTTTGTAAATATAATGTGTGGCAGGGTAAGAGACACTACGAACACAAGACGGCTTGTGTAAGCAACCCCGGAGGGGAATTTATTAATACAACTAGTGAAATAGTGTCCACAACGTGCTATTCCAGGGTGTTCGTGCAGTGAAATATCCAGTCCAGTCCTTGCTCGTGCAATGGTGCTCCTCTGGGCTTCAATCGCTTGACTCTGTGGGTAAAAACAGACAGCATTAGTCTCTTGGCGAACAAGCCCAGAGTGGTGTGTTTGTGAGGGTTTTATGCCCGGCAGCTAATCAGCAACAGGTGTGGGCGATCAGCATTAGCTGCTGGGTCGTTTTCCAGGTGACGCTGATCCTGGATCTGTACCCTCCACCACAAATGTCATATATGATATTAAAAGACATATTTATATGTCAAAATGTTTTGCTGCATCCGGGTTAACGTTTGTTATTAGTTTCGAGTGGTTGCTATCTGGGAATAAAGACGCTGCAAATGTTGCGACTGGCCAATCAGAATCAGGCCTTTCAACGAGCAGTGTAATAAGCTAAAATAAAAGGCATGGTATGATTTCATGGTCAGTATTTGTGCTGTGTTGGTATGGATGTGTGATACATTTCTAACACGTCTTCAGAATGTTTGTGCAAATGTGTGATATACATTGAAAAGTATGTCTGTGTTCATCATTCTCTCACTCCATCCATGCTGTATGTATGAAGAGCCCAGGTGGCTGCAGCAGACATGATACACTAACATAAGTTGCTCACAGACTGCTTGAATATGCAAGTCATCCTTTGATACATGAAAGAAATATAGGTCCAATAATTAATAAAACAATTTATAAATAATAAGGACAAGACTATTACAATAAACTTAATGCAAGAAGTCAGAGTGTTACATTTGCCCCCTTGGTCTAAAGTAAGGTCTAATTTATTTTTATGTAAAATAAAAGCCTACCTCATAGTATTCTCTTTAGTGCTGTAGTATTTAATAACAATAACAGTTGTTTTGTATGTGATTCAAATGACAGAGAAATACTAGACAGGGCTGGATTGGGACAAAAAAAGGGCCCTGGCATTTTTGCTCAGACCGGCCCACCACAATCGGTCAGACACAACCAACCAGTACACCATCCTTGCGGTCCCTGTAGATATGCATATCTACTGTTCCATTCCCCAAAAAACCTACAAAGCTGAGAACTAAGTGCCATGAACCAGTGTACCACTGCAAGTGGACCAGTCTACTGACTCTCTCTTGACTGACTCCCTGGTGATAGACCTACACCTACTTGAGGGGTGATTCGCGCGAACGGAGCGTTAGTAAGGGAAGCCAAACAATCCCAAAGTGGGACGAGACAGCGGGGTATTACAGAGCTCGCGCGCACTGACATGTCATCTGCGCGATTCAATTTCCTAGCTACGATATTGGAAGTCATTGAAGTTTCTGCTTTGTACAGGTCTTTCCATAGCCTCTATAGTATAGAGTCTATACATATGTGCAGTTCTTCAAAGTATCGATGCACAACACTATCGTTTACTTGTACACTATTAAAGGAAATAATAAAAAAAGATTATGCATTTCATCCTGATTTCCTTTGTCTTCTGTAGTGAAAAACTGATAGACTTCAGCAAGAGAACCAATGTAAATGTTTTTAAGGAATGAGGGGTTTCTTTATTGTACATTTGAGTGTACGGTTTGTGCTGTTTAAATATGGGCGGGCTGGTGGTGGTGCTAGGAAACACATCCGTGTGCGCTGACGTTTACCAACCAGGAGTTTGCTCTAGTAGGGACGTGATTATGACATAGCGAGCGGAGGCAGAAATCTGAAACAACAATGAAGGAATGCGCCTCTAAAGGATCTGATGGACCCAGACACGGCGCCGAACGAGTCTACATTGTTCTTCAGCCTTCCATAGCACATAATGCGCAGCTATCCTGACACAAGAAACGGAGGGGGAGGGGTGGAGCCTGTTATGTATATCATGGTTCTGTTCCATAATCAGGGGTTTTCGACTCTCTGATCTCCCCGCCCCGTCCTGGAAATCGTGCTGGACGAGCGCGTGGAGTCGGCCCAGAACAGAACCATAACCCCAACACAAAATAGATGCATTACTATTCAATAAAATATGTTTTCAAACGTAAGTGGTCCTGACTGAAATGTACGCTATACAGGGGTTATTCATATACTGTGTGTTATATGTGATGCAGCATTCCTTACATGCACACAGCAGCATGTTGTAGATGTATTGACAGTAGCAAGTCTCTGCACTTGCTCCATCGAATCAGCAGCGTAGCAGATCTATTCTGCCAAGACTTAATACATTTATTTGTCATACACTACCATACTAAATCCTCCAAGAGTTGTCAACTTCTTTTAGATGTCTGGCATCATATGCATTCAAAAAGCAAAAGTCTAATTCTAAGTGTGTCAACAGACAAACAAGGTGCTTACATTGGACCATGTGGCTCGGGTGCAGTTGTAACACAATATTACAGTTTCACCTGATGTTGCAGCCATGATAAAATGTAACATACCAGCTATCCACACCTACTGTATATAACCATAGATTGTTCATGTACATTTTTTATCAATAATATGTTATTTTAATTTCGCAGTCATCTAAACTACATACAGCACAAGAAAAATACTTAACAATCAAAAATTAACTTTCATACATGAAAATCAGTGTTCTGGTGAAAACTTATGTTGAGGTATAAAGATTGCGCTCCTTTTCCACAGGCACATAGAGAATCATCCTCCTACTACGCATGTGTCATCACTGTAGCTTGTTTCTGATCGGAGGAATTAAATGTCACAGTTTCCCCCGGTCTGACCTAATAAACACTTCATTAAAAGTTATTTTTGAACATTTAATGCAGCACCACCATCTACAATTTATGCCTCTCTATCATCATCTCTTGGCATTTATTCTATGGTAATCTAGTCATATGGTAATAGTCATTTGAGAGCCATGTCGCCAACACCTGTAATATTGTGTTTTTCCATTTTAAGAATATATCTAAACTACGTTATATGCTGTCACTATCAGATGCAGAGAAGTTAACTCATGCATTCATAACATCAAGGCTATATTACTGTAATTCACTATTAGGTGGTTGCCCTGCAGGCTTATTACAAAAACTCCAACTGGTCCAAAATAAAAAAGGCAGCTTGAGTTTACATTTACATTTAGTCATTTAGCAGACGCTTTTATCCAAAGCGACTTACTAAGAGTTCGGGGAGCAATAAGCGATATGTCATAAAAAGAGCAATAGTACAATAGGTGCTAATACAAAGTTACTAGTTTCAACAAAAGCTAGACCACTACCTGTTGAGAGAAGAGGGTTAGTGTACGTTTTTCTTTTTCTTCTTACACATATAAAAAAAGTATGAGCATAGTAGCGGTTCTGTCAACCTTGCACTGTTTACTTAGTGCGTAGTGCACGTGAAGGACTGTAATACTTGAGAAGTTCACTCAAGTAGTTTTCGGTCCAATAAGTAACACTTCGGTTTTGTCCGAGTTCAGTAATAAAAAAATTGCTACTCTTCCACTTTTTTATATCGACTATGCATTACACTTTTCGATGGAATTGCTGTGTTTCATGAGGCTTCGAGGAAATATATAGTTGCGCATCATCAGCATAACAGTGAAAGCTTACTCTGTCGCTTTAATTATCTCCTAGAGGTAGCATGTATATGCGAAGAGCATAGGCCCTAAGACTGAGCCCTGTGGTACACCGTACTGGACTTGCAATTTGCGTCATACCTCATTGTTTATGAATGGGAAGCTTACCCGACAAGAGCTGAGATGATAGAGCTGGATAAAGAACGACTTGACATGTCTTCACTATGAAATTTAAACTGCTATTAGATTATTAATGATCATCTTAAATCTATAATTTAGATTTTATTTATTTTTATTTCGCCTCGTTGTGCAAGCACTGCCGAACTTGTGCAGAGGCTGCAGCTTTTGCCAGAGGTGAACTGGAATCCCCTGGTTGGACCTGGGTTCTCCTGAAGTTTTATTTTTCTTCATTGTAGTTTTGGGTTCCTTGCCACCGTTTGCATATTGTTTTGCACGGTTTGCCTGGCCGGGAGGGCTGCTTTAGAATTTTAAAGTTTTCCTTAATAGTGCATGTACAAATGTGTAGTATAATGCAATGTACAGTAAGTGTCTTTGGATCAAAGCTTCTGCCAAACGCATAAATGTAAATGTAGGAATTTATAGTCAGTTTAATCTTTGACCTGTGTTTGGCTCTCCTTTATCTTAAATATGTGATCTTCCGTGATAACAGCTGTGCGTGTGTGTGTGTGCGTGCATCTCTGTGGTTCCATTTGTGTGCATCCATAATATTTTGTGAGTGGATTGTTTCAGTGTGTGTGTGTGTGTGTGTGTGTGTGTCTTCTCACCTTCTTTTGTTTTTACTCACCTTCTTACTATGTTTTTCCCCATAGTCAATATGTTTCTTGTAAGCTGCTTTGTAACAATGAAAAATTTTAAAAGTGCTATATTAAAAATATTGACTTGAAACATAAAATGGCAGGTTACTTAGATTCTTGATGTGGGTTGTCTGATATATGTGACCACCAGATCTGTGAACACCGGAGAGTGGCTCAGACATAAATGTATTTTATGATTACATAGAAGAATGTTGTTTTTGTCTGAATGGTTCCATAAATAACCTTTTACATTCGAAGAACCTTTCTGTTTCACAAATTGTTCTTAGTGGAACCAAGAATGGACCAATCGTTCTGACAGTTAGCAACAATTTGTCCATTCTTGGAGTATCACTGGAGGGCAGATAACGCCCACATTCCAAGGCATCAAAGGACATCGCAATCTAATGATTGCTTTCCTTCCTGTCTCCTCATCTGATACATTTTTATAGGGCACTACACAGATGTACCCTTCAATGTCCCACAATCCTGTGCGTGTCATGGATTGATTGATACATTTTGGGGTTACGTTTTATATTCACTTTCTACAACTTTAGATAAAATTTTTACTGAGAAATTTGTAATGTAAAGTTGTCAAAATATTATATGTTTGGTATCGCCAAAAGTTTGATATAACCCTAACTCTTGTTATATTTCAAATAGAACTACATTAGTGAGCCTTGATCTGAAGTAGTTCTAACAATGGGTCTCACTAGATCTCTCTGAAATGTTTATATTGACGCAAAGTCAGTCTTAAGGGAAGTCTTAATGACGGCAAGGACATCATTTATTAAGAGCATTTATTAATAGCAATTATTTATAGTGCTTATATTGCCTTTTATTGTATTTGTCAAGATTTTATAAAACAGAAGTCTTTAATACTTGTTGTGTTAGTTTTCCTCAGTGCTGACTAAGACTTTCATCTCTGCAGAACAAGATGTTTCCTGGATTTTAGTCCGTTGCTTACAGGTAAGCGGGAGGTTTGTATCTGGATTACACAGAAGATGCCAACGCTGTCAAAACAGAGCAAATATATTAACCTTGTAAGAGTTTAATAGAGCTCAGTTAAATCGCATGACTAATGAAGTAAATCAACTTCAAATGTGTTTTGAACTGTGCCATAACAGTACTGGTAATTCAACACAATTCTACCTTGACAATGTACACTTATATAGGCAAAAGGGACGGACATGTTTTTTATTCTCACCTTTCTCAGGCTTCCTTTTCCAGCCAAGAGTCGAACCAGTGCCCATCCAGGCACCAGCAGAATGGAGGAAAGGGCCAGTAACCAGCCTACTGCATGAGCCCAGCCTGGGTACACGTACCAGCGGTTAAACGTCAGGGGCTTATACTGCACCAGAGAACAGACAAGAGACACCTGAAACAGAATAAAATAAATTCTGACAATTTGTTAAAGAAAACCCAGGGCAGGTAAATAAGAGATATTGGTTGAATTTTTTCATCCTATGTGAAGCCTTAACAAATAAAAATAGATATACACACACCAGAGACACAAGAGGAGTCAGGTATTTCCAGCACAGTTTAAATATGTAGTTGGGTCGTGTCTTTGTCATGTCTTCAATGATGTCAAACATTCTCTCAGCACCTGTGGTATAAGAATTTATGTAGTTTTGTTTGTTTAATTTAAAGATAACATTTGCCTTTTACACATTGTTGGTCTGTCTGAATGTCTCAGAGACATGATGAGTGAATGGAAAATCATTGTTTCTATAGCTTGTCTGTAACTCACCAAAGACCCAACCCATAGCCAGAGACTCGAACACTGCGATGAAAAGAAGACTTGCTCCATTGTAACCAAAGTAGTCAAACAACTGGAATACATACATCCCCCCCTGCAGGTCACAAAACAACATTACATATAGATTTTGTGCTGTTTAAAGGCATACTAAGAGATGAAATGAAAATTCTGTCAAAATGACTCACCCTGAAGTTGTATGATATCACTAGGACTATTTTATATGATAAATTATATATTTGTATTCAACTGAAGAAAGGAGAATACATTTTTATGTGAACTATTTTTTTATTTGGTCTCACACCAAATAAAAAATTATAAAAAATTATAACTATGCAACCAGAAGTGAATCCCGCTGAACAAACGACTAACTACAGCGCCTCTAAGGAAAAAATTACGTTTATTTTCTACTATAGATCACAATGAACTCTCTAAAATCATTGGATCATCTAAATCAACTTCATGCATGTTAGACCCTATACCTACAAATCTACTGAAAGAGATGCTCCCAGAAATTATAGATCCTCTACTGAGCATTATTAACTCATCTCTGACATTAGGACATGTGCCTTAAGCATATAAGGTGGCTGTTATAAGGCCCCTTGTCAAAAAAAACCATCTGGACCCTGGAGAACTAGTTAACTACAGACCTATTTCGAATCTACCTTTCATATCTAAAGTTCTGGAAAAAGTAGTCTCAACTCAAATATGCTCCTTCCTCCAAAGGAATGAGATTAATGAAGATTTCCAGTCTGGATTTAGAGCACATCACAGTACAGAGACTGCTCTGATTAGAGTTACAAATGATCTGCTTATGGCGTCCGACCGAGGTTGTATCTCCTTATTGGTGCTGCTAGATCTTAGTGCTGCATTCGACACCATTTACCACAGCATGCTCCTACATAGACTCGAAAATGATATCGGTATTAAGGAAATAGCTTTGAAATGGCGTAGATGTTTTATATGCGAACGTTTTCAATATGTAGCAATAAACAATGAGGAATCACGCAAATCGCAAGTCCAGTACGGTGTACCACAGGGCTCAGTCTTAGGGCCTATGTTCTTGGCATTATACATGCTACCTCTACGAGATATAATAAAGCGACACGGAGTAAGCTTTCACTGTTATGCTGATGATACGCAACTTTATATTTCCTCGAAGCCTCATGAAACACAGCAATTCCATCGAATAGTGGAATGCATAGCCGATATAAAAAGTGGATGAGTAGCAATTTTTTATTACTGAACTCGGACAAAACTGAAGTGTAACTTATCGGACTGAAAACCGCCCTACGTAACAACCAAGAATACTGCTTAACTATTGATGGATCTTCCATAAAACCCTCATCTTCAGCTAAGAATCTTGGCTTTATATTCGATAGTACTCTGTCATTTGAGAACCAGGTCGCCAACACCTGTAAAATTGTGATTTTCCATCTTAAAAATATATGCTGTCACCATCAGATGCAGAGAAGCTTATACATGCCTTTATGACATCAAGACTAGATTACTGTAATGCACTATTACTGTGATTACTGTGGTTGCCCTGCAGGCCTATTACAAGAACTCCAACTGGTCCAAAATGCGGCAGCTCGAGTTCTTACGCGTACAAAAAAGTATGAGCATATTAGCCCGGTTCTGTCAACCTTGCACTGGTTACCTGTAAAGCATCGCATAAACTTTAAAATCTTCATTTTACCTATAAAGCCTTGCCTGGTTTAGCTCCTCACTACTTGAGAGAACTTCTAACCTTATTATAGTCCATCACGTGCACTACGCTCTCAGGTGTCAGGTCAGTTGGTAATACCTAGAATTTCAAAATCAAGTGCAGGCAGCAGATCCTTTTCCTATCTAGCGCCTAAACTTTTGAACAGTCTTCCCTGCACTGTCCGGGAGGCAGACACACTCTGTCAGTTTAACTCTAGACTAAAGACGCATCTTTTTAATCTTGCATACACTACACTATCATAATATATATATTTCAAAGATCTAGGCTGCACTAGTTAGATCAACCGGAACCAGGGACACCTCCAATAACAACTGATGCATTTGTTGCATCAAAGAGTGCAGAACAGTACTCTACTCTCAGCCAGTCTTGTCTCATTGTTCCAAGGTTACCAGAGCGGGCAGGATGCAGTCCAAGGTTACCGGAGCGGGCAGGGCGCAATCCATTCCCAGACCTGACAAATGCTGGACGAAGGACGTGGCGACTCTACAAAACTTCAGTCGCTATTAGATTATTAATTATAATTTTAAATCTAACTTTTTTTATTTTGCCTTGTTGTGCAAGCACTGTCGAGCTTGTGCAGAGGCAGCAGTTTTTGCCAGAGGGGAACTGGAATCCCCTGGTTGGGCCTGGTTTCCCTCTGAGGTTTTTTTTTCTCCTCCAATGGAGTTTTGGGTTCCTCGCCACCGTTTGCATACTGTTTTGCACTGTTTGCCTGGCCGCGGGGGCTACTGGAATTTGATATTCTTTTTTTTAATTAACACTGCATATATTAATTTATTGTGTGTCTGATATTTGACCTGTGTTTTGACTTCCATAACCTATTATGTTTTACTTATAGTCAATGTTTTCTTGTACAGCTGCTTTGTAACAATGAAAATTGCTATATAAATCAATCTGACTTGACTTGACACATTTACACACACATTGTTTCCTCTAACCTCTGTGACCATGATAAGTTGGCACACGAAGCAACCAAGACAGAAGAAAAGGAGAAACATTTCTCGACGTCCAGCCTTGCGCAGCACCGTGGGGAACTGGTCAGTCACCGATGTTATAAAAACCTCCATTGCAACAAACTGCAGTGAAACCCAGCAAAGTAAGTGCATTAGAACTAACACCATACTGCGCTTCTATTTCAACTTATAATTTTGTTGTATTTTTAAATTAACAATGATATATATTGTGAATTATCATTTTCATCTCTAAGGTTTTATTTTCTCAAGCAGTTGCTTTCGGATTAATTTCAAACTAAGTAAAAAAAAAAGCACTTAGCACATTACTTGAAACTGTATACTAATGATGGTGCATACTGCTGAAAATAACCATAAGAAGGTAAAACCACAGCCATGAATAGATGCACATAGTCAGCAACTCTGAACTCAACTCTGTTTATTTTCGATTAATCATTGCCTAAATGCCACAGATATAGTCACGCAAACTGAAGGTCTTTGGTCGTTTCATTGGCCAAGGCCCATGTACAGTACATATTTATGTGAGGTTAAACTCACCTGTGTGTCTAGACCCAGCAAAATAATCATGACAAAGAAACACACAGCCCACAGCTGAGGAAAAGGCATCATAGCAACTGCCTGTGGATAAGCTATAAATGCTAGACCTGGACCTGAAACAGACAGACATATGAGGTTGAGTGTTCAGTATTAAAATGTTTTGCTTTATTTAGTAAATCCCATTACCCGGCTCATCCTGTTTTGTTAGAGTAGCCTACCTGATTCTGCCACCTCCTCAATGGGGGCGCCCTGTTCATGGGCCATGAAGCCCAGGACTGAGAACACAGCAAAACCAGCCACTAAACTGGTACCACTATTCAAAAGACAAAGCCATAAACAGTCCCTAAAAGGGAAAACATGGGTTACTTTATATGGACACCCACATACTTACAGGTTTACTTTCTTAACTAAATGGGGTCATTCCACAGACTTCTATAAACATCTATTTGTCCCCCTAAAATATAGTTTAGACACACGCATCCAAAATTTAAAAGTCAAGAATGTGTTCATACACAAAACAAAAAGTAAATCCACAATATCTTTAAGATAAATACATTAAGTTTTGAGTAACATCCAAATAATCCAGTGTCTGAATAAAAGTTTCCTACCGTGATATGTATACCGGCCATAATATAGGGCCAAACATAAAACCCTGAGGTACCCTTCAACTGAACCCAAGGAATTTATCTGTGAGGTACAATGTAAAACTTTGCAGCAGGTTTGCCAGTAACTAGATTTAATGACTAACTTTAATAAAAAATTAAACACTTTGACTTTTGAGATTCAAAATGAGCAAGAAGATACTGGCATTAGCACAGCAACAGTCCAAAAACAGACTTTCTACCTGAGCATTTCGTTCCTTGTTTTCTGTAAAAATATTTAAAACTTCTTAAATTACGATACATTAACATAATAAAAGTGACCCAATATATTTAGTCTTGTTTTATGAAAGAAAAATATATAACCTAGGCAAGTTTAATAAAACAAAATTGTACATTAAATCGACAGTAACTTACTGGCTAACCTTGAAATTACAGCAAACTTTTACAGTGTAGGACTCAAATCAAGTACTACACTCTTAAAAATGAAGGTGCTTAAAATGTTCTTCAAAGCGTTTTCATAGATGTATCTTTACATAACCTTTTACCAAAAAGTTCTCTTTCTTACCTTTTTATAATCTGAAGACAAAGAACCTTTTGTGAAACAAACATTTTGTGGCATTGTGAAGAATTTAATATGTTGCCTTTTGTTCACTTCACTTGTTAACTCTTTCACTTGTTTCATAAGCAACAATACTAACCTGTAACAGTTGTTGTTGTATTTATTATAGCTGCCTAGTACAGTAAGACAAGCTGTACACAAACCATAAGAAAAGAAGATCTGAGATCCTGCCTCCATCCAAACCTGAACACACAACATATGGGAAAATGGACTCAGGAAGGGAACCAAAATACAGACATTTAGTATTTATGTTTGGGTTTAAAGTCTCATGGAGTCATTTGCCCTGGGTACCTGTGGATCAGCGAGACGGGATGGTTCAGGGTACAGGTAAAACATTATGCCCTGTAGGGCTCCAGGAAGAGTCAACCCACGAATCAGCAACACCAGTAACATCACATAAGGAAATGTGGCTGTGAAATACACCACCTAGAGACAATCATAATTCTAAATTTATATGAATTACTCTATAAAGAAGTCAATGTAGAAGATGACAAATTTTGTTTTCAGAATTTGAACATTTTTGGGTTTGATAAAAATAGAGAAAATATTCTCCAGTTGCATTTTTACACACCTTGCCTGTAGATTTGACACCTTTCCAGGCACAGAAATAACATACAATCCACATTGCAATGAGACACAGAACAATTTCCCAGTTGATGTTACCCATCTGCTCAATACCTCCAGAGAGAACCAGAACTCTGCGCCTGTACAGTGTGGTAAGATACACAGTTATGTGATTTACAGAGCTTTACCTCATTAACGTGTGTGTGTAAACGGTGTGATTTGTAAAAGGAGTTAAAATTTTCATTGATATTTTGATATGTAAGCCTAAGGTTATTGAAGTACAACAAAATAGGAAGTTATATAAACTCAAAATCTTCTGTATATTCTAAACGTTCACATTTGACTCCTTTACTGACCAACCTAGCAGATTATGGATCAGTAGCTAAGAAAAAACATGTTTTAATATTTAAACTTTATAAGAGGTTTACATATAGGATTAATGGACAGAAAATACTTCAGAATTTAGACAAAAAATGTCATTTGAAAGTCTACAAAAAACCCCGCATTTATTTACTCCCAGAACTCAGTAGTTGAAGAGGTTGAATTCATTCTTGCAGTGTGATTGATTAAATTCATTGCAGCAAGATTAACACAGTGATCTAAACAAGGATAAAACAGAGTTACGTTAGCAGATAATGATGATTGTTAACTTTTGTTTTTTTATTGTTTATTTAATTTATTACCTGTGTTCCAGGTGTTGTCACAGCTGGCCCATGGCAGTTGAGAGCTGAAGGAGAAGAAGAGGTAGAAAAGCGCCCAAGCCAGAATGATGATGTAATACATGCAACTGTACAAGACCAACAGCTGTCCTGCATAGCCAATACCTGACAGAAGAAAACACACAGACATTAACTATAGAATTGTTTCTACAAAATTGTGATTGATCAACACTCATTGACTCATGACAAATTCATTCCTGCTGTTTTCAGTTGAACTCTGATTGTTCAAACTATTTTTAGGTATTCAGAATATATCCTCCATATTGTTGCTACCTGTTGTCAGGACATAATTTTGAGGTCTCAGAGTAATTAAATCACATAGTCTTTAAAATTCAGAACAGATATGTGACAGATTAAAATATTGGTAAATATGAAATTTATTTTACTGACATATTAACCAGAACAGTGATCTCTCCAATGATCTAAAATAGCTTTAAATAGATTTGAATCACTTAAAATTTTAAATAATAAATTAAAACTTTAACCTTCAGCCAGTGGACAGAGACGATGCCAACATGTAATTCCACCTTCCCGTGTGTACTGTCCCATTGCTGTCTCTAGCAGGAACAGAGGAACCCCACAGGTAACCACAAACACCAGGTATGGAATAAGGAACGCACCTGAAAATACACCAGTGCAACGATACATTATTCTAGCCTTCCTGTTATCCTGAAATTTAAAAAAAAATTATAAGTGGATAAAACATAACACCATATTTCCTATATGTTTTAGCCTATTGAATTGCTCCATTTACACTGAAAAATTCAGACATCACCAACTGGGGTAAAATGTGTACAGGGATTTAGAAAACTGTAAATGCACAAAATGTGCATGTTTATGAATTATTCTAATAAACTCTACAAAAATCAGAAAGCAACAGGGTTTAAAAATATAATCAGATTATTATATTTTGTGGGATCTCAAAGTAGCTGTGGGGTCAATTTGACCCCAAAGATAATAGGAGGGCTAGACATAGTATAAAATCAAGATAGAATAAAATATGAGGATATGATCGCCTACCTCCTCCATTCTTATAGCAAAGGTATGGAAACCTCCACACGTTACCCAGACCAATTACAATTCCTGCAACAGCCAGAAGAAACTCTGCTTTACTCCCCCAGTACCCTCTCTCCTCGGTCCGTTCTTCTTTGCCCATTACTTGGCTTTTCCAACGGTTCTGTCAGGTGCTGTAGTCACACAGTAGTGAATGTAATGAAGTTTGTTCAGCAGTAAATATGTTAAGCAGCTGTAATGGAAAATGATTGGATAAGCCCAAAATGCCAAATCTGTGTAATGACAAACTAAATTTGCTGAATTACTTCATCTAGCGATAATAATCAACTTGCATTAACCAACCTGCTCTACTCTTGTGTGATACTTTTGTCAGGACCCAGGCTCGGACTCGGGTCTCTGGTTTGAGGCAGTCACTATAACAATTGAGCCACGTGGGGGAAGAGGTGTAACCCAGAAGATAAGGCACACTGCGGATTCAGCAGATCAGTTTATAAAAGGGAAAAATGCCCAAACAATAGTTCCACAAGGCAGGGGAGACAATTGCACAAAGTTAAATAGTAGTTAATCCACAAATCAAAAATAGTAATTCCACAAGATGCAAAAAGGTACATTTTACATTTAATCATTTAGCAGAGGCTTTTATCCAAAGCGACTTACAAAGAATTCAGGGAGCAATAAGTGATATGTCATAAAAGAGCAATAGTACGATAGGTGCTGTGGCAGGTTTAGAGACACTACGGACACAAGACAGCTGGTGTAAACAACCCCGGAGGCGAATTTATTGTGACAAAGGGAGAAAGTGTCCAAATGTGACAACCCGGGGTGCTCGTGTCGAGAAGTCTGCCAATCCATGCTTGTGCAAAAGGGTTCCTCTGTGATTTTCTTGCTTGATTCTGCAGGATAGAAAAGACACAGCCCAGAGTGGAGTGTGAACGTGGTTTTTATGCGCGGGCTGCCAGGCCGTTTCCCAGGTGACGCTGATCCTGGATCCTCTGCCACAGTATTAATACAAAAAGTTACTAGTTTCAACAAAAGCTAGACCACTACCTATTCATGATGGGGTGGAGTGTAGGAGGGTGTGAACGTATGCCGGTGCAGATCCAGTGATAGTCCTGTAGGCAAGCATCAGACAATTGTTTGCTGATGGATGATCCTGTAGATTCATCCTCTACAACATTAGGAAGATTAGACCTTTCCTATCAGAGCACGCTATGCAAATCCTAGTCCAGACTCTTGTCTTGTCCAAACTGGATTATTGCAATGCGCTTCTGGCTGGACTTCCTGCTTGCACAATCAAACCTCTCCAGATGATCCAGAATGTGGCGGCAAGAGTGGTCTTCAATGAACCGAAGAAAGCGCATGTAACGCCGCTCTTCATCAGGTTACACTGGCTCCCTGTTGCCGCCCGCATAAAGTTCAAAGCTACGCTCCTGGCCAACAAGACCACCACCGGGTCTCCACCATCGTATCTCCACTCGCTAATGCAGACCTATCTCCCTGCCAGATCTCTGCGGTCTGCAAAGGAACAACGACCAGTGGTACCATCCCAAAAAGGAAAAAAGTCACTCTCCCGTACCTTCTCTGGATCTGTTCCACATTGGTGGCTGCTACAAGATTAGCAGACTCGTTAGCCATCTTTAAAAAACGCCTGAGAACGCATCTCTTCCGTCAACACGTCGCTGATTGATTTAACCTAATTCTTTTCCATGTCTTTCTTCTTATACAAAAAAGAAAAAAATAATAATTTACTAACCTCACTATTCTTAGCTTTGTATACTGTGCTAGGCTTTAATGGACTAGTTTTGATGCACTTATGTATTTTGTTATAATTGCTTCCAATGTTTCCTCATCTGTAAATTGCTTTGGATAAAAGCGTCTGCTAAATGACTAAATGTAAATGTAGATATAATGATGTTTTCTCAGTGAAAAATACAGCAAAGTCCTCAGCAGTCAAAGCGGCAGTGGGCGGGCAAAGAAGAGAGGTTAGGTGCATTGCTCACTCAGTGGTATAAAAATATGTTTTCGCTGTGGTAACACTATTAGAGAAATAGGAGAGTAGAGACTGGTAGTCCCCTAGGTGAGCAGGATTCTTGGTCTTGTGCCATTTCCTTTCAGCAGCGCTTAGTGTACTCCGTTGTTCACGGAGGATGTCAGACAGCCAAGTGCAGGAATAATCCTGTCTCGGGAGAGAGTCAATAGTCCGTGCATGTATCACACATGTGATGGGTGCTACACATACAAACTTTGTACAAAGAACTAAGGAAAACTAAGGGTTTAAGGAGGCACAGGTGCAAACAATAACTAGAAAATAAAGTAAAAACCAGGGTCTCTAGTGGCTAAAACGGGGAATGACAGGCAGGATTTTGTGATATAAAGCAGTTTTACAAAATACATAACTCTGAAGTTTTCAGCAATACAATTCAATTCAATTCAATTCAATTTTATTTATATAGCGCCTTTCACAATTTGCATTGTTCCAAAGCAGCTTTACAGGGGAAAAACGAAAAACCCAAGAAAGGGTAAAACACACTACATGGTGTTTTATATAATAAATACAATTATTCTAGTAAATAATATCTAATGTCAGCATCTCCTGGTGGTTTATTTAGCATATTTTGCATTAAGTGAATGCTTGGCTGAAAAGATGCGTTTTTAATCTAGATTTAAATTGGGCGAGTGTGTCTGATCCTCGAATAATATCAGGAAGGCTATCCCAGAGTTTAGGTGCTACGTATGAGAAAGCTCGACCCCCTTTGTTGGATTTAGTTATTCTAGGTATTATCAAAAGTCCTGCGTTTTGAGATCTTAGAGAGCGTGATGGGTTGTAGTATGATAGAAGCTCTGTTAGGTAGGTAGGGGCTAAACCCTTTAAGGCTTTATAAGTGATTAAAAGAACTTTAAAGTCAATACGATACTTAATGGGTAGCCAGTGAAGGGTTGATAAAATTGGGGTTATGTGATGGTATTTTCTGGACCTGGTTAGAACTCTGGCAGCTGCGTTCTGAACTAACTGTAGTTTGTTTATTGATGATGCAGGACAACTACTAAGTAGCGCATTACAGTAGTCAATTACAGTAGGTTTGAGGTCATAAATGCATGAATAAGCTTCTCTGCGTCAGCAACACACAGAATATTTCGTAACTTGGCAACATTTCTTAGGTGGAAAAAGGCTGTTTTTGTGGCATTTGAGATGTGATTTCGAAATGACAGGTTGCTGTCTAACATAACGCCTAGATCTTTTACTGTATTTGTTGGAGTAACAGTACATCCTTCAACTTGCAGTTTATAATCAGAAATATTTGGTTTGCGTGTCTTTGGTCCGATAAGTAATATTTCTGTTTTATTAGAATTTAATAGAGAAGGAAATTATAGGTCATCCAATGTTTTATATCTTCAATGCACTCTGCCAATTTGGATAGCTGGGAGGAATCATCTGGTTTTGATGAGATATATAGCTGAGTATCATCTGCATAGCAATGGAAGCTAATTCCATGTTTTTTAATAATGTTTCCAAGGGGAAGCATGTATATGGAGAACAGCACGGGTCCCAGAACCGATCCCTGAGGTAATCCATAATTTACTTAAATTGGATGATTCCCCATTTAGATGGACAAATTGATGTCTGTCTGACAAGTAAGATCTAAACCATTGTAGTGCCTGTCCCTCAATACCGGTATAATTGTGTAGGCGATTTAGAAGTATGTTATGGTCTACGGTATCGAACGCAGCACTCAGGTCAAGCAGGACCATGAGTGAGATGTTACCTTTATCTGATGCTATAAGCAGGTCGTTTGTAATTTTAACGAGCGCAGTTTCAGTGCTATGATGCGTTCTAAAGCCTGACTGAAATTTTTCGTGCATGTTGTTATTTTGTAAGAAAGAGCACAACTGAGTGCACACTAATTTTTCTTGTATTTTAGACAGGTATGGGAGATTTGAAATCGGTCTATAGTTTCCAAGTTCATTTGGATCTAAGTTTGGTTTCTTGATTAGAGGCTTAATGACGTCCATTTTAAAGGGACCTGGGACATGGCCTAGATTAATTGACGAGTTAATAATGTTATAAATGGGCTCAATTGCAACAGGTAGTAACTCTTTTAATAATTTAGTTGGTATGGGGACTAGTAAGCAAGTTGTAGGTTTAGAAGTTGCGATAAGTTGAATTAAATCTTTCTGTTTTATAGGTGAAAAACGCTGGAGCCTTTGTTTTGGAGCGATGGTTGGTGCTAATTCATAGGACAGATTTGGAGGTTGAGTTTTTACAATTTTGTCACGAATGTTTTCGATTTTCTCTGTAAAAAATTTCATGAATTCATTGCTACCGAGGTGCGGCGGAATAGCCAGGTCAGGTGGTGTCTGTTTATTTGTTAATTTAGCGACTGTGCTAAATAGAAACCTTGGATTGTTTTTGTTGGTTTCTATGAGGTTACGAAGGTGCTCAGCCTTTGCTGCTTTTAGTGCCTTTTTATAACAATTTGCACTCTCTTTCCACGCCATTTTAAAGACTTCTAATTGAGATTTTATCCATTTGCGCTCTAGTTTGCATTTATATTGCAAAATTATATGCAATATCTAATTATATAGTTGAGTCAAGTCAGATTTATTTTTATAGTGCTTCATTTGTATTGTATCAAAGCAGCTGTATCCAAAACATCACACGTTAGGCCGTGTTCACACTTAACGCTTTGGTTACAAGTAGCAGCTGAAAGCCATGACTTCAGAGGCAGAGGTAGTATGTGCACTAAGGAAGCCAAGAGAAACATAGGCAGCGTAACGGAAGTCTATTGAATTATAAACAGAGTGTGTCTTTGCAATAAAAAAACTACAATACTAATTTCCTGATAGAAATGCAATCAGAAGTTGATGAAAGTGAAAATTAAACTTAAATGTATACAAAACCATACTCCAAGGGTGTTTAGCCTTCTCGACCAATCACGTTTCTCACATGTTGCTATGGAAATACCAACGGGTTAGAAATACTACATGCTCACTTTGGATCTCCACACCCACTAGAACACTTGGGCCAAAAACAGGAAATACGTCATAAAAGTAGTCAAGTAGTCAAGTGCAAAGACCGCAAGTGAGAGTATTTGGACGCAGCTTTTCTGTTCTGCCTTCAGAGAAGCGCTGTCACGTCTTCTTCTAACTGTATCACAAACTGAAATGGTTAATTATCGTCTTCTACTGCTTAATGGTTTGCTTGGTAACTGTGGTCCCTAATGCCTTAAAATCATTAACAAGATTCTTCTGTGTACTTCTGGGCTGATCTTTAAGCTTTCTCATGATCATCTTTACCCCATTGGGGAAATCTTGCAGGGAGCTCCAGACCAAGGGCAATTGATAGTTATTACCATCCATCTCACCAAACTTACGTATGACTTTAGACCAAGCAAGGTTTGTGCAGGTCTACAATCTTGTCCCCAATATCCTTTGACAGCTATTTGGAGTTGACCATGGTGGTGGAGAGGTTGAAATGGAAATGGAAGATACAGATTATGTTGGCAGGAATCATTTCTACACATTACAAACTGACTTAGATTAGCCCTGTCACTTTAAGAAAGTACTCCTGTGTTTCATACAGCCACAAAACCAATAAGTGGAGCCAGACTTCTTGCTGGTTGGCAGGCGATCAAATACGTGTTTCATTAACTGAAATGCAAATCAATTTATAAACGTTATATTTGTACATATATTATGATCCCCTGTTATATTTGTACATATATAATGTATGTACAAATATAACGTTTATAAATTGTATATTCTATTTTTGGTTGATATCTGGCTCTAGCAGGCCAACTTACAAAATCAGCAGGGGATCAAATAATTATTTCCCTTACTGTATGGAAGGTGTTGTAATTGTGTTTTTGTCTGTTCTGTTCGTTTGTATTTTTATTGTTCTTTAGTTCTTTAGTCAAGTCAAGTCAGCTTTATTTATATAGCGCTTATTAAAATTTTCATTGTTACAAAGCAGCTGTATGAGAAAACATTGACTATAAGTAAAACATAATAGGTTATGGAAGTCAAAACACAGGTCAAATATCAGACACACAGTAAATTCCTATATACAGTGTTAATTAAATAAGACTATCAAATTCTAGCAGCCCCCCCGGCCAGGCAAACAGTTTAAAACAGTATGCAAATGGTGGCGAGGAACCCAAAACTCCATTGGAGGAGAAAAAAACCTCAGAGGGAAACCAGGCCTAACCAGGGGATTCCAGTTCCCCTCTGGCAAAAACTGCTGCCTCTGCACAAGCTCGACAGTGCTTGCACAACAAGGCAAAATAAAAAAAGTTAGATTTAAAATGATCATTTATAATCTAATAGCGACAATAGTTTTGTAGAGTCCTTCGTCCAGCATTTGTCAGGTTTTGTCTTTAGTAACTCAGTGTGTTAAAACCAGGTGTAATCACCACTGGTCAATGTGACACTGTGTTCTGCAGGGTTAATTTTGTAGACAATATGTATGAATACAAAAGACCCGTAATTCTTTCTGGTTCCAAATGAGATGTATACAGTATGTAAATCTGTCAATATGATTGAGTGACTGTATATAAAAACAATGGATCACAGTTACAGTTCCATAAAAACAAAATATTTTCACCATGTTACTGAAATAACAGAAGGTTGTGTCTGCATACAATAAATGAAAAACAATAGTCACACTGCACGATTTTAGCCCTGATTTTCAGTGCTCATTCATGTTAGTGACAATCACGATCTATGAAGGTCATGTGTTAAAAATGGCTGAATGTTTTAAAATAGCTTGTTGACAACATACATTTTTACAGTGTAGGAATTGAATCGAATGTGATAAATAACCTCCAGGTTAACAGAAGTGCATCAAAATCAATGAAAGGCAAATTTCAGAACTTTACTATACATCAGCCAAAAATAGCAAGCCAAAATTTATCAACATTAAGGAAAATCCAACTTGTGTAATGATGGCATTTCCAATCCCTGTTCCAACCATCTGTCAGTAAATTGTATCATGTTTACAAATGATTTCTGAACAAACATTGCTTCCACCCACTAAGAGGGTCTGTATAAAGGCCTGCTAAAGCCTGTAGCCAACATTGCTTTTGACTGAGCTCAGCTGATTTGGATCAGGTGGATGACTCATCATGAAAGTTTTCATTTTGTGCCTCTGTGTGTGTTTGGTTCTGCCTCTTAGATACGCGGCTACAGCGTGAGTATCTGAAACAATATTGCATTGCTTTCTGAGCATTCTCTAAACCAGTGACCCATCTATAGTGTGCCACAGTGTAGATATAGTACACTACAGTAGCAGTTTGTTGTGACTACAGGCAATATCGTTTGTGTTGGTTAGACTTATATGTAATGTGAAACTGTAACCTTATGTTTGAAGCTTTTTGTCCTTAAATGAGTTTGTTCTTCGCTCTTATGTCCGTCATTTCTATGTAGTTTTCTCCGGAAACACTATAATTAAAAATTGCATTTTAAACCAATGCTTGCATAATTCTTTATTTGCTTTTCAGTTTAAAGTTGGTCCAGACTTGTTTGTTATGTTGCAAAATACAGAGTAGGATCGATAAAACTGACACAAAGTCCACCTTGGTATTGATGATTATGCTGTTGTTTTACTGAAAGCTTACTTACATAGGTTCTGGGATTCAGATTTGTTTTAGTGCAAATGGTTTTTATAATTTTTTAACCCATTTTCCTACAATTATATTCTTGTTCTGTATCTCAGCAACCATGATGAAATAATGGCAGGTAGGCATTATCATTTCACAATGCTATTTTACATTTTGATATGTTTTCTTATGTTATATTTATTATTTTGGATATGCATCTGAAATTTCTACATGTAAATGTTGTGGTGTTTGACTATTATCAGAATCTTTGACATCAATAGAGATGTTGTGGTGTGTTAAATATTCAATCATATCATAACAGATGAACCTGATGATCATTTACATCCTAAAGGAGAGGATCACCATGATGCCCGACTAGACCGCTGTAAAGGCATTGAGTTTGATGCCATCACCCCAGATGAAAAAAGAAACACTTTCTTTTTTAAAGGTCTACAAACTCTCCTCTTATTACTTAACCTCAGATTATTCATATGCATTACCCCCAGATCAGGTGGAGATTTATTTTTTGGACTTTCTTCATTCAGGTGACCATCTCTGGAATGGTTTCACTGGGCCCGCTGAGCTCTCAAATGGCACATTCAAGTAACTGGGTCATGTTGATGCAGCTTTCCGGATGCACCATGGGGATGATCCACATACTCATGACCACATCTTTTTCTTCCTGGTAATTTTCATTACTGTGCTTTCCTACAACATTACAAATTAAAAAGAAAAACAAACACAACAAGAGATCACATGCAATTGAATGCTGATGGAAATGTTGACTTTCTATTGAGGATGACAAAGTATTTAGTTATTACAACAACACCCTTGAGAATGGCTACCCTGTAGACATCCAACAGGAATTTCCTGGTATCCCCAACCATTTAGACGCCGCTGTTGAGTGTCCCAAGGGAGAATGCGTCACAGATTCAGTGTTGTTCTTCAAAGGTCAGTGATGCATATCAACATCATACTGTCTTTCATCTATGTTGATACAGATACACATCAATCAGTCCACAAATTCAGTTAAAATTCAATTAAAACTGTTGGATTTTTTCGTCAATAGAAACATACAAAGATAATATGTTTAAATACAATAGCATGATATTTTTACATACAGTATATGCGTCAAAAGTAAACAGTATGTTCAATATCATCTAAGATATAGGAAATGGAATTAATAATATTAAAAGAAAAATACAAAAACGAACATCATACATCATTTACAATACATAAATTAAAATTATTACAAATTGAAATTGTTTTAGTTGCTTTCTTATTTAGTGAAGTTGAAATGGTATCCATATATTTCTTAAATGTACGTTTTATTTCTGGTCTTCCTAAAATATTTTATGTATGTAAAATGTACAAATATTGTTTAGAATAAAACAAACATTGCCCACTGTAGAATCAGAATTATAATATCATAAAATATCCTCCTTATGATTTATAGATATACCTTTCTGGATATTCTCACTGATAAATGTGTTAACATATTTCCAAAATTGTTCAGTATAGACATGTTAGACATCAAGTAAGACATGGAGAAATGTTGGAGAAAAGGTGTCTGAGTATTGCTGAGATTACTTGTTTTTGTGTACAAAACCCTGAAGCGGTAGTTACCCTACTACTTTGGCCTAAAATCAATGGGTTAAGGTGTGCCTAAAATAAGGTGTGGGATTGACAAAACCTCTAAATATTCATGTATTCAGTCATGACTTTTAAAGCTTTATCGTGACTGAATGGTTTTCACCTCACTGCAGTGGAATTGGTTTGTTGTATCACTGCACTTGTACTTTCTTTCATATTAGTGTATTTGTTGTTTACTTTACCGTAACTCTTTTAGCATTTCTCAGAAGTCTAATCCTAAATACAATTCCTTTGGAGTCATGGTACTTGATGCATCAATACCTAATACTAAGGACAAAACATCTTTAAAATTTATTCTGGCTATTGTATATAGGCCTCCAGGGCACCACCAGATTTTATTAAAGAATTTGGTGGGTTCTTATCAGAACTAGTACTGGCTGCAGACAGAGTCCTTGTTGTTGGTCACTTTAACATTCATGTAGATAATGATACAGATGCTTTAGGAATGGCTTTTAAAGACACTCTTAACTCCATGGGCGTTAGTCAACATGTGTCAGGACCTACTCACCTTCGTAATCATACTTTAGATTTAATATTGTCTTACGGTATAAACGTGGGCGACGTAAAAATCCTTCAGCAGAGCGAAGACATTTCGGATCATTATCTGGTATCATGCTTGCTTCACTACCCAATGGTGGCAAATCAAACTCCAAGTTACAAATATTGTAGAACAATAACTTCGACTACAAAAGGTGCGTTTCTTGATAATTTGCCTGAATTGTCTCAAATCTCTAGCATGAGTAATAACGTTGAAGATCTTGACTTTACCATTGAAAATGTTAATGCCACCTTCTCGGAAACACTAGACATAGTTGCTCCTCTGCGCTTGAAGAAGATTAAAAATGACAGACCGACACCATGGAAAAATGAACACACTCAGGCTCTAAAGAAAGCGGCACGCAAAATGGAGCGCAACTTTAAGAAAACTAAATTAGAGGTATTTCGTACTGCCTGGAAGGATAGTATCAAAAAATACAGGAAAGCCCTAAAAACTTCTAGATCTGCCTACCTTTCATCACTAATAGAAGAAAACCAGCATAACCCTAGGTTTTTATTTAATACAGTGGCTAAATTAACCAAAAATAAATCGTCAGCGACTTCTGATTCTGTATACCAGCATAGCAGTGATGCTTTTATGAACTATTTCACAAATAAAATCCAAGATATTAGAGAAAAAATTATAACTATGCAACCAGAAGTGAATCCCGCTGAACAAACGACTAACTACAGCGCCTCTAAGGAGAAATTACGTTTATTTTCTACTATAGATCACGATGAACTCTCTAAAATCATTAGATCATCTAAATCAACTTCATGCATGTTAGACCCTATACCTACAAATCTACTGAAAGAGATGCTCCCAGAAATTATAGATCCTCTACTTAGCATTATTAACTCATCTCTGACATTAGGACATATGCCTAAAGCATATAAGGTGGCTGTTATAAGGCCCCTTGTCAAAAAAACCCATCTGGACCCTGGAGAACTAGTTAACTATAGACCTATTTCGAATCTACCTTTCTTATCTAAAGTTCTGGAAAAAGTAGTCTCAACTCAAATATGCTCCTTCCTCCAAAGGAATGAGATTAATGAAGATTTCCAGTCTGGATTTAGAGCACATCACAGTACAGAGACTGCTCTGATTAGAGTTACAAATTATCTGCTTATGGCGTCCGACCGAGGTTGTATCTCCTTATTGGTGCTGCTAGATCTTAGTGCTGCATTCGACACCATTGACCACAGCATGCTCCTACATAGACTCGAAAATGATGTCGGTATTAAGGAAATAGCTTTGAAATGGCTTAGATCTTATTTATGCGACCGTTTTCAATATGTAGCAATAAACAATGAGGTATCACGCAAATCGCAAGTCCAGTACGGTGTACCACAGGGCTCAGTCTTAGGGCCTATGCTCTTCGCATTATACATGCTACCTCTAGGAGATATAATAAAGCGACACGGAGTAAGCTTTCACTGTTATGCTGATGATACGCAACTTTATATTTCCTCGAAGCCTCATGAAACACAGCAATTCCATCGAATAGTGGAATGCATAGTCGATATAAAAAGGTGGATGAGTAGCAATTTTTTATTACTGAACTCGGACAAAACTGAAGTGTTACTTATCGGACTGAAAACCGCCCTACGTAACAACCAAGAATACTGCTTAACTATTGATGGATCTTCCATAAAACCCTCATCTTTAGCTAAGAATCTTGGCTTTATATTCGATAGTACTCTGTCATTTGAGAACCAGGTCGCCAACACCTGTAAAATTGCGTTTTTCCATCTTAAAAATATATCTAAACTACGTCATATGCTGTCACCATCAGATGCAGAGAAGCTTATACATGCCTTTATGACATCAAGACTAGATTACTGTAATGCACTATTAGGTGGTTGCCCTGCAGGCCTATTACAAAAACTCCAACTGGTCCAAAATGCGGCAGCTCGAGTTCTTACGCGTACAAAAAAGTATGAGCATATTAGCCTGGTTCTGTCAACCTTGCACTGGTTACCTGTAAAGCATCGCATAAACTTTAAAATCTTGCTTATTACCTATAAAGCCTTGCATGGTTTAGCTCCTCACTACTTGAGAGAACTTCTAACGTATTATAGTCCATCACGTGCACTACGCTCTCAGGTGTCAGGTCAGTTGGTAATACCTAGAATTTCAAAATCAAGTGAAGGCGGCAGATCCTTTTCCTATCTAGCGCCTAAACTTTTGAACAGTCTTCCCTGCACTGTCCGGGAGGCAGACACACTCTGTCAGTTTAACTCTAGACTAAAGACGCATCTTTTTAATCTTGCATACACTACACTATCATAATATATATATTTCAAAGAATCTAGGCTGCACTAGTTAGATCAACCGGAACCAGGGACACTTCCAATAACAACTGATGCATTTGTTGCATCAAAGAGTGCAGAACAGTACTCTACTCTCAGCCAGTCTTGTCTCATTGTTCCAAGGTTACCAGAGCGGGCAGGATGCAGTCCAAGGTTACCGGAGCGGGCAGGGCGCAATCCATTCCCAGACCTGACAAATGCTGGACGAAGGACGTGGCGACTCTACAAAACTTCAGTCGCTATTAGATTATTAATGATAATTTTAAATCTAACTTTGTTTTTTTTATTTTGCCTTGTTGTGCAAGCACTGTCGAGCTTGTGCAGAGGCTGCAGTTTTTGCCAGAGGGGAACTGGAATCCCCTGGTTAGGCCTGGTTTCCCCCTGAGGTTTTTTTTTTCCTCCAATGGAGTTTTGGGTTCTTTGCCACCGTTTGCATACTGTTTGCCTGGCCGGGGGGGGGCTGCTGGAATTTGATAGTCTTATTTAATTAACACTGCATATAGAAATTTCTTGTGTGTCTGATATTTGACCTGTGTTTTGACTTCCATAACCTTTTATGTTTTACTTAGTCAATGTTTTCTTGTACAGCTGCTTTGTAACAATGAAAATTGTAAAAAGCGCTATATAAATAAAGCTGACTTGACTTGACTTGACTAAAAGTGCCACACAAACACACATAACCGAATATTGATTAGCGTTGTATGAACAACAGACTGTAATAAATATGATTAAGAGGCTGTAATAAATATGATTTAAATTTTTATTAATAAATAATTGTTAGGAACGATCGAGGAAGTGATGACGACCTCTAGTGGTAGAGGTCATCTTGTGGTAAAAGCCATGCGTTTATCAAAAAGAAGTTATCTCATGACAATTTCACATCACCCCCCAAGCGTTGCAATTGCGAAAGAGCATAAACGAGTATATACTGTAGCTCCGAAACAGGATTGGTAATATCATGCAACGTTGTTTTCGTTACACTAGATGTCCTAAAAGCCCCGTTTCACATCGAACAGAGAGTTTGCTCTTTCAAATGTGTACATCAAGTCCCGTTGATTTCATTGATTAGGTGGTGAAAAGAATGACGACATGATATAAGCAAAAGCTCTTTATTTGGAGGCCAACAATCTGTGAATGACCGATTCAAATATTGCTTTGTATGCAGTTGGAGAACCGCCATTGGCTGTTGTTTTGCATAATTAATGAGCTAGGTCTGGAAATGTCATTCTGTGACTACTCGTTTATAAATATCATTGTGTTTCGGGTTCCGTTTTCAACAAAAGTGTGTACAATAAAAACGCTCTGTCTGACTCGTGTTCTCAACGTTAAACGTGAATGTAAATTTCCTCACCAACCGTCGTCGGTTGGAGCGTCGCCGATATGCCGTATAAAAAAGTCGCGACACCTGCTAGTTGCCACGGTGATCTATCGCCTTGGCCCAAGCCAACATGCTACTAGAGTCGCTCGTCAGGGCGCGCTGGGTCTCTGCGCTCGGATAACGGGCCGATGCCGTCGGTTCGCCGGCGAGCATCAGCTTTTGTTTCTTTTGTACGTCTACAAGAGACACACGGTAATGTGAGAGCTTTACTTGTGTACACATCCATGTGCATCAGAAAAGATGACCTGCATATGCGACACTACACCAACGGCAGGAAGTGAACCCGTCCCACCGGAAGTGCTCGAATCCCTGCCTGAAATATATTTATATATATATATTTTTTTTTAATTAAATGCTTGTAGAAGATAACAAAAAACAAACATTTACAACAACTATTATCATTGTCAATACAAGCTCCAGATTCCCTCAGTCCAGACTAAATTTCTTCAGTCTTCCAATCCAGATTAGGTGCAAAGTCCTTAAACACAGTCACTGTTCTTGTAGCTTTTAAGTTTTTAGAGAATTCAACAGGCTACTCAAAGTACATTTTCAACTCGCAATTAAACCTCAAAAAAAGAGGAGTGCATTTAGACAATTTAGATTTGTGAATGTGAAATTTAGCTAACAGAAAAATAAGGTTTATAAATTAAATATCACTTTTCTTTTCACATTCATGAAAACCAAAAATTACATTTAATGTATGTAAAATCAACATTAGGATTTACATAACAATTGATAAAATCACAAATGTCACACCAAAATGTAACTGCGAAAGAGCAGTTCCAAAATAAATGTAAAGTGGTCTCAGGTTTTTCTGAACAGAAAGAACAGAGGGTATCAATGCCATTCTTAAGTCTTTTGAGAAAGCATTTAGACCTGTGTAAAACCTGTGAATTCATTTAAAGGTGATTTCTCTCGTTTTATTACTATCCCTGGCTGAAATATTAACGTTACTTTTAGAAATAAGAGCATCTGGTTGACTTCATGAGGATTGAGGAGTAGACCCCTGCTAATAACATTTCCTTCTCATTTCATGATTTTTTCTCTCCTCTTCAAAACACATCACTTATTTGTATTGCTACTTCATTTATTTTCTTCTCGTGCCTTGCTTCATGCCTGTTTACTTGCATCAATCAGTGCCATTATAAAGTAGCCTATATGAAGACTTTGGTTCCAAAATGAGATAACTCCGTTCATAAAACATTTCTAAATGCATGTTTTTTATTACGTTATCACGTTTTTGTTGTGTTTTATTGTGTTACTATGGCTTAAATCCCTCAATCCCTTCATAATAATATCTTGTTCAATATGTATACAATATACAGGCTATATATATATATTATATATATGTGTGTGTGTGTGTGTGTATATATATATGTATGTATATTAGTTCAAGAAAATTACTTCAAGAGTTGGATGGCAAAGTGAGTATGCAGAATAAACCTTTCTTTAAGGCACTCCCTAAGAAACTGTGGTCTGAGATCACCCTGTGTGCTCGAACCTAAAGAATTCATTCATACAGCAGCTAAAACCCATTAGGAAACCTTTACAACTGTCCACGGTTATCAAACAACGCCCTCTACTGGCGAAGGGGTGTAAACGTTCAATTGAAAGGAGAAGACAAATCAGATTCTCATTTTCTTTACAGAAGTAAAATCCAGTATAAAAAGAGTTTAAATGTACTTACTGAATTGATGAATGACACTCCTAAAAGTGCCACACAAACACACATAACCGAATATTGATTAGCGTTGTATGAACAACAGACTGTAATAAATATGATTAAGAGACTTTAATAAATATGATTTAAATTTTTATTAATAAATAATTGTTAGGAACGATCGAAGAAGTGATGACGACCTCTAGTGGTAGAGGTCATCTTGTGGTAAAAGCCATGCGTTTATCAAAAAGAAGTTATCTCATGACAATTTCACATCACCCCCCAAGCGTTGCATTTGCGAAAGAGCATAAACGAGTATATACTGTAGCTCCGAAACAGGATTGGTAATATCATGCAACGTTGTTATTGTTACACTAGATGTCCTAAAAGCCCCGTTTCACATCGAACAGAGAGTTTGCTTTTTCAAATGTGTACATCAAGTCCCGTTGATATCATTGATTAGGTGGTGAAAAGAATGACGACACGATATAAGCAAAAGCTCTTTATTTGGAGGCAAACAATCTGTGAATGACCGATTCAAATATTGCTTTGTATGCAGTTGGAGAACCGCCATTGGCTGTTGTTTTGCATAATTAATGAGCTAGGTCTGGAAATGTCATTCTGTGACTACTCGTTTATAAATATCATTGTGTTTCGAGTTCCGTTTTCAACAAAAGTGTGTACAATAAAAACGCTCTGTCTGACTCGTGTTCTCAACGTTAAACGTGAATGTAAATTTCCTCACCAACCGTCGTCGGTTGGAGCGTCGCCGATATGCCGTATAAAAGCAGTCGCGACACCTGCTAGTTGCCACGGTGATCTATCGCCTTGGCCCAAGCCAACATGCTACTAGAGTCGCTCGTCAGGGCGCGCTGGGTCTCTGCGCTCGGACAACGGGCCGATGCCGTCGGTTGGCCGGCGAGCATCAGCTTTTGTTTCTTTTGTACGTCTACAAGAGACACACGTTAATGTGAGAGCTTTACTTGTGTACACATCCATGTCCATCAGAAGAGATGACCTGCATATGCGACGCCACACTGACGGCAGGAAGTGAACCCGTCCCACAGGAAGTGCTCCTAAAATCAACATTAGGATTTACATAACAATTGATAAAAATGTAACTGTGAAAGAGCAGTTCCAAAATAAATGTAAAGTGGTCTCAGGTTTTTCTGAACAGAAAGAACAGAGGGTATCAATGCCATTCTTAAGTCTTTTGAGAAAGCATTTAGACCTGTGTAAAACCTGTGAATTCATTTAAAGGTGATTTCTCTCGTTTTATTACTATCCCTGGCTGAAATATTAACGTTACTTTTAGAAATAAGAGCATCTGGTTGACTTCATGAGGATTGAGGAGTAGACCCCTGCTAATAACATTTCCTTCTCATTTCATGATTTTTTCTCTCTTCTTCAAAACACATCACTTATTTGTATTGCTACTTCATTTATTTTCTTCTCGTGCCTTGCTTCATGCCTGTTTACTTGCATCAATCAGTGCCATTATAAAGTAGCCTATATGAAGACTTTGGTTCCAAAATGAGATAACTCCGTTCATAAAACATTTCTAAAGGCATGTAAAAACAAAAATTTTTATTCCGTTAGGGGCTAAAATATGGGTTTTGGGTGTTTGGGGGTTCCGTTGTTACAATGTGGTGGGTTTTTTTCCTGGTGGGGTCTGGTCCAGGAAAAGTGAGGATCCCATCTACTCACCCCCTACTAACTCTGTCCAACACCCAAAATGCTGGTTAAATACACATACAACAGTGACGTAATTGACAGACAGGAAGTGACATTTACAAAATAAAAGACATAGACATTCTGGCGCCTACATACCAGCCCCTGATTATTACACCCATTAAACTGTAATAATCATAATAATCATATATGTGCATATAGGATGAAATCAATATGTCACAATCCAACAATCTATTATGTGTATGTAAATGCTAATATCCAGTCCATCAATATGTAGTCTGTGCAAAGAGTCTGCAATAGGAGTCATCTTATCCAATTAAACAGTCTCTGTTTCAAGAAGAAGACAGACCTTAGTGATAGGTCGGATTAAATTTGTGCTCCTGGTTTTGATCCTTACTTGACGAATTAATCCTCCTTTATCTTGAATAGTTTCCATAATCTTGCCCATTATCCATGAACTCCTTGGGGCAGAATTATCCACTAAAAGCACAATATCTCCCACTTGAAAATTGCGTTTCTTAACCAGCCACTTCTGGCGTTCTTGCAGTTGAAGTACATACTCTTTAGTCCATCTTTTCCAAAATAAATCCGCCATATATTGTACCTATCGCCATCTTCGACGTGAATACAAATCATCCTTCTCGAATAGTCCGGGTGGCAGAGATGGTTGTGTTTTCAACAAAAGAAGATGGTTTGGAGTAAGAGCTTCCAAGTCATTAACATCCATTGATGCTCTAGATATAGGTCGATTATTAAGGATTGATTCCACTTCACACAGAAGCGTGTAGAGACCTTCCTCATCCAAACTTTGTCCTCTAAGAATAGAATTCAGAATCTTCCTCACTGATCTGATAAGTCGTTCCCAAATTCCTCCAAAGTGCGAACCAGCTGGGGGATTGAAATTCCACTTCATCCCTTTTTGAAGCAGAAAAGAATTGATCTGGCTATGATTCCAATTTTTCATAGCTTCCTTCATCTCTCGTTGAGCGCCGACAAAGTTTGTTCCGTTATCCGATCGGATTTCAACTACTTGTCCTCGACGTGCCACAAATCTTCTCAATGCATGAATAAAAGAGTCAGTATCCAGTAAAGCAGCCATCTCCAGATGAACAGCTCTTATGGTCAGATGTGAAGATCACTCCATAACGCTTGAGAACACTCCTTCCTCGTTTTATTTCAAAAGGACCAAAGCAGTCCACTCCCACATGAGTGAATGGTGGTTTGTCAGGTGTGATCCTTTCTCGAGGCAAGTCCGCCATCTGCTGATGGCCTATAGTTCCATGCGAATGTGACGAGGTGGTGAAATTTGAGACAGAGTAAGTTTTTTTCACAAATAAAGAAAGTCCGACTACGCCACCCTAGGGATAACCCCAGAGAAAAATACTCAAACTATGAGCAAAGCACACAGGTTCAGTTCCCTCATGGAAGTAGACAAGAGACGTGAGTAATACAAAAATACAAATGTTTATTTAATAGGAAAATCCTTTAAAATGTTTGACGGGACATTAAAACCCCACTTCAAATAAAACAAAAAGACACACATACAGACCAACTTGATATGGAGCAGTTGTAAAACAAAACTAAATACCCGCAGGGCTGAAGCTCCCGACGGCAGGAAGCACTGGGGAGTTCGAGTCTACGGGGCACACTTCCACACGACACTCACACCCGTGCAGTTTAATCACACTCTCACACACTCAAGTGTACACTGCACACGATAAAGGACCACCACCGGAAAGAGCAATCCACCCGTGGGACCTCAGCTCCTGCAAAATAATAAGAAACTATAACAATAGAAATGGCAGTATGGACATGAATAGTCCAAATTAATAAATATAAATAACAAAAATAAAGAAAACCATTCAAGCTTAGGGAGATCAATTGTTGATCACTTGATTACTACGGGACTTTAACTCAGTAGATGTTCACACATCAATAGGATTTCACAAATAGATGGTTGATCACAGATATCCCAAGCTATGAGCAATTTACTGCCCTTAATAAGGATCAGAGAGAAAAGCAAATAAATAACAAAACAAACCGTACTTCATAGAAATCGAAGTAACAGAACAAAAGAAAAGGGTTAAATAACAGAAGGAAGCTAGCTCCGCTGCAAGCGGGAGGAGCTTAATAGTCCTTCCACACAAGGCAGAGAGGTATGAAGCGGGAAAATATAACGCCCCGATAACAACCAAGCGAGCAGTCCCCTTTGTTTACGACGATGGTCGCGTATACACTGGCCGTATAAACTGTAGCACTTTAATTGCAGCGTAAAATCACGGCATAGAACGAGAGGGAGAATCCTATAACAAACAAACGGAGATGTTACCCATTATAATACTATGCCCACTCTTAGTCATAGTTACGTTTAAAACACTTACCATCAGGTTATCAAGCTAGATAGCACACTTAACGGACACGGATTGGTCAGTCATGCCCACCGCGAACACAATAGGATACAGGGAATCACACCTATTTGATACCCGAAAAGCATGTTAAACCCACTCAACCATTTTCGCACTAGATCACAAGCTTTTAACCATAAATGTACCTGAGAGGTGAACAGTCATCAAACCAACTAAGCAGTACGCCGGGCAACACGGCACCAAAGCTGCACTGATTAATAAAAACAATTTAAAGCTACGCACAACAACAATTCCAAGAATTATCACATTAAAACATAGCACGCTTACCTACAATCAGAGTCAACGCGATCAAAACAACGGAGAAATCGGACGTGACGCATACCAGGTAACAGCCAATCAGCCTTTAAATGGAAGGTACTACTCGCTGATAGCCTAACCCTGCTGTCAATCACCTAATCCCATTACACAATCTCTTACAAACTACACATCTGGATAGAATCCTCCTTATAACATTACTAGCTCCAGGGATCCAATATCTCTGTCGTAGATTAGCCAGCATGTAATTCCTTCCACAATGTCCAATATCATGATTCATCTGTTGCAGAATTAAATTCGAAACATGTAGATCTTTAGCCAGTATGATAGGATGCTTGACCTCTTCAGGCATCATGGCTTTATCCAGACGTCCACCTACTCTAATAATACCGGACTGAAGCACGGGGTTAAGTCGGAAGAGTTCACTACTCCGTTTTACGAATCCATTTTTTCGTAAAATTTTCAATTCGTCAGAATATCTCTTTCCTTGGCAAAGACGAATAATTTCCATTTCGGCATTTTCCAATTCCTCAGAAGACAACAACTTGTATGACATTTTAGTTCTTACATTGTACATTTCCTTGTTAACAACAGCCTCTAGTTGCAACTTTTCCATGTTAGAATGCATAGTTGTAAGTCTTTTCCTTTCCTTGCTGAGATCAGTAAGAATGTTTCTTAGTCGCAGAATCCAAGAAATGCCCTTCTTTAATCGAATCCATGAGGAATAATGATTGAAGAATGGTGTGAAATCATACTCTTGATGAGCCTGTAGAACATTCACCAGAACACTCTTCTTCACTTCCGGGTCACATGAAGACAACAAACTTCCTGCATCCGTAGGATCCTCAGGCCATAACTCTTGGGGTTGCTCCAAGAATGGAGGACCAGAAATCCATATCTGGTTCTTCAAGAATGAATCCACCCTCGATCCTCTGGATGATAAGTCCTGTTGTTCCTCTTGAACACATTCAGGAAAATCAACCTTGAACTGTTTTTCCCACAATTCATCCAGTTTTATAACTGCGATCCTATTGACTGTCATGTGATGATTCTCCTTCATAGCATGCTCTTCCTGTTTCCTAATAGGTCCATTAATTGTTCATCCAAACATGGTTTTAAAAGCGTATGGTCCATTATCCTGGCTCCTAATAATCTGCCATGGCTCCAATGCCACGGGTACGTTGGCTCCAATAAGCAACTCCACTTCTGCATTGATTAAAGGTAAGCAAAGATGACTTAAGTGAGGCCAACGAGCACAATCCTCTTGTGTAGCGATGTTTACTTTACTGACAGGCATGCTTTTCTGCGTATACACCTCAGGTAAAGCACAATACATTTTTCCATTTAATCCAGATATTTCCAAATCTTTAAGAACGTGACAGAAGACGGATTTATCTAAGTATTCTTACTTGTCTTTCTATGAAGTCAACTATATCAGAAAAGCAAACGGATCGGTGACATCTCCCCTGTAGATCATATGCCACTTTCCTCCACTGTTCTCTGATTTTGTAAGGTAGTTTCGTAAGAATCATTTTCATGTTAGTAGAAAGATTTAACTCAGTCATATGACGAAGATCCTGCATGACATTACAACAACTCCTTAGAAACATTCCATAATCCTGTAAAGCATTTGCATCTTCTGATTTTATGGTTTTCCATGTAAGTGCTTTATTAATGTAAGCAGATACAATTATTACCTCATTGCCGAAGTTCTCCTTAAGTAAAGCCTTTGCTCTTACGTATCCTTGTGACGAACTCATGTGTTGGCAACTCTTGACAAGCTCCTTAGATTGTCCTCTTGTGTATTGTTGTAGAAAATATAAACAATCTGCGTGTCCGCTTGCTCTTTTCTCGATAACTTCTTCAAAGGTTCTTATAAAGTCGTGATAACGTAATGGGTTTCCATCGAATATTGGCACCTCCTTTGTTGGAAGAGATGACGTGTTATATTGTCGAACCAGTAGATTGGTAATCTCATTCTGTTTTTCAATGAGTTTAAGAATATTTCCTCCATCAAGACCATCCCGTGGCGATCTTTGTGCACTTTGTGCTCCAGGTGCATGTCCACTATCATGGGTGGTGCTAGGTAATGTAAATTTTGTCAATCTTGAGTTTGGTTGTTGTTGTGTTGATGTAGTATTGATAGGCATTAAATCTGTATGTACTGCTTGTTGATCCGATGTAGTTAGTTGTGGTGATATCCAATGAGAACTTGTAGATGTAAAAGGCTTCACGTCAGGGTTAAAAGTACCGATAGCAACATTCCTCGCTCTTACAACACTGGTATCTGACGAATCCATTAGACCATTATGTTCCGCTCTAGCCGCTTCGTATACTTTTATTTGTGCCATGGACACCGCCATTTTGGTGTCCAACTCCAATTGTGCCTTTTTCCTCCTTAACTTTTCCTCTTCCATTTCCAATGCATGTTTCTGAGATAACATTTTCTGATGTTCTAGAGTTGCCCTTTTGGCTTCAACTTTCAGACGAGCTAATACGATAGATGAAGGAATAGAAGCTCGAGATCCTTGAGTCCTTGTGGTTATCCTAGACAAAGTTCTTTCGCTCACGTTGGAAGCACTGTCCATAGGTAATACTTATTTTTGTACATCCTCGTAATCCATATCACAGTTCCGAAATTCATTGGTAGTATCCTTGTTATGAGATGATGAAGCTGGTTCTATAGTAACAGTAGTCGTAGTTGCCTCCGTATTAGTATTATAGTTCACTAATGATTCGACAGGATTACCCATTGTATTTGTGTCATGCACAACAGAAAGTGATTGATCTTGTGTAGAATTTAATTCCGTTACTTCAACATTTCGTCTCATGTCCTTGTTTTCACTCAACCACAATTCAACATCTCGCACAAACCCACCATTGTGCTTAGAAATCGAATCAAACCATTCATTTTGCTTGTGCATCTCATCAACTGGAAGAAAAGCAATAACTTGTTTGTGTAAAACAGAAGCATCATCCTTAAAACCCTTCAAAGACACTAACATTGAAGACACTTGTGAGGCATTTTCATCACACTTCATGAGATCTTTAATTGTCATTATCAAAGTTTTCATTTGGTTCACTTTCGCTTTGCGATCCTTTTGCAATGCTTCGACTTTGAGCGCCATAGCTTTAGCTGTTAACTTCGCTTCCCTTTTGCCGCATCCAGCTGCGTGCTCAAACTCATCCATTACTCACACAACGCAATCTCACGCGTATCCAATGCGTGTGAATCCAACAAACAATTTTGTGAATATGTAGCACGGTTCGTATCAAACATGTAATTTATCCAACAATCGCAATCCACTACTGCAATCCATTCCAACATGCGGTACAAACGCTGAATATCCAGCCATAATGGCGACGTTTAATTCATCAAGCATTACTACCGCTTCACATACCTCTTCGTCCTCCAGGACATAAGTGTATTATTTCCTTCCATGTGCATCTGAATTCCCTGTGCGATGTGTAACAAATCACCTTTCCAGTAATCCACAACGATAGCTGTACTGTAGCGTAGCTCCTGTAGCTCCAACTTCAGACCTTTCCTTGTAGACTGAATCTTTTACACACTTTCTCCATCAACAAGTCAAACTGTTTTCTGACTTACTCCTTTGTCAAGTTCAGCGTTTACTAAAGTCCACAACAGCAGCCGTTTTCTGTTGACACTATATAGCGACCATAATTTAGTCGCTTAGAGGCTAAGTAGAGGGATTTGAGAGCTGACGCGTTCCATAGTCAAAACATGGTAAGGTTTATTGCACGTTGAGGTCTGGTGATGATGAGGAACAGAGGTAAAACAGTAAAGAAAAATGGAATAACTACACAAACTATAATATAACTTAAATGTAATTTCACGGTACGTTGTTACTGTATTGACCGTGCTACTATGACTATGTCACGGTCAACAGAAAGTGAGTGTCCCATCTACTCACCCCCTACTAACTCTGTCCAACACCCAAAATGCTGGTTAAATACACATACACCAGTGACGTAATTGACAGACAGGAAGTGACATTTACAAAATAAAAGAAATAGACATTCTGGCGCCTACAGCATGTTTTTTATTACGTTATCACGTTTTTGTTGTGTTTTATTGTGTTATCTAGCTGTATTTTTGGAGTTACTATGGCTTAAATCCCTCAATCCCTTCATAATAATATCTTGTTCAATATGTACACGTTATACAGGCTATATATATATATATATATATATACATGTGTATGTATATTAGTTCAAGAAAGTTACTTCAAGAGTTGGATGGCAAAGTGAGTATGCAGAATAAACCTTTCTTTAAGGCACTCCCTAAGAAACTGTGGTCTGAGATCACCCTGTGTGCTCGAGCCTAAAGAATTCATTCATTCAGCAGCTAAAACCCATTAGGAAACCTTTACAACTGTCCACGGTTATCAAACAACGCCCTCTACTGGCGAAGGGGTGTAAACGTTCAATTGAAAGGAGAAGACAAATCAGATTCTCATTTTCTTTACAGAAGTAAAAGCCAGTACAAAAAGAGTTTAAATGTACTTACTGAATTGATGAATGACACTCCTAAAAGTGCCACACAAACACATGTTGTGGAATTTTCTTATTCCTTAATCAAGGTGAGTCAATTTTGACAAACGCAACATACAGAGACATCAGGTACTTTGCAAAGTATTTTATTGTCGTTTAATCTGCATCATAAGCAATGAGCATGGTGCAGAGAAAAGGCGCTCTTTCCTCCTGCACCCAGAGTATATATATGATTAAAAACGTGACACCCCCTCCCTTTGCCCCCTAACAAGAATCCCGAGCTGGTTTACGAGAAGTTCCGTTATTCCAAACAGAACATCTGGGCCTCTGCTCGAGGGCAAAGGCAGAGTGGTATGACGGGTATAGAGAAAAACATGATAACAATTAAAAGAAAACATAGATAAACACTTCGTAAACATATAGACAGACACATCAAGAAGCTAGACTAGAAAATTTCAATTACATTCCCCCCTTTTATCATGTATGATAACCAAAATCTTTATACTTTGACCAGTAAGATGAGCAACGCCCTTTCTCTTACAGGTTTCATTCTTCCATCTAAACAGTTCTTAAAATCCCACTAGAATTGGTGTAGAACTTTCCAGCGGGTGTCACTACTGTTTGCGAGTGTCACTACTGTTTGCGGGGTATATTAGGATTGATGGATGTTATTTTTTATTTTTCTTGTTTGAGGAAATAAGTGTACATTTATTCTCATTCTAATTGTGGGAATATTTATGTTATAATCTTACTAGGTCGCAGATATGTTTATTGTTGTTCCTAGTTACCAGATTGTGTATTTGTATGTGTGTGGTTGGTGAGTGCGCAGGCGCCGCCTTTAGTTTCATTTTTAATTCTGTTGTTGATCAGGACTGGTGGGCTTGCCGGTGAGTATCTGTAATCTGGAATTGCTAGTAATTTGGATCGAAAGTTAATATATCCAGATTGTGTAATTTCATTAGTTTATTTTGATGTATTGTTTGTGGTTTTATTGCAGGTTTACAACCTAGCGATCTTTCAGTTAGTAAAATGGCGAGCTAAACGTCACACATAACTAGCTGTGTAGGTGTTCTAAATAAAAACTCAAAAAGTGGCTCGAGTTGTATCCACCGTGCTTGTCCTGAAACCTTCCAGTGGGGAGTTTATTGAGCTACAGTAGGTAGTTTAGTGAAAAACTGGACAGTTGTAAACCGCCGTCGGAGCCGTGCTGGAGTATTCACGGACAACTTGCGGGGGAGAAGCCATCGTTGATGACCGAAGTCAGGATCGGAGACCCGTATACTGATGAAGCGGCCGTTAACAAAACCACTGAAACGGAAGAGCCGAAGGCAAACCCAACGGGGCTGTTAAAGGGCTAATAACCGTGAGTAAGCTAATAAGCTAAAAATAGCTGCGGCGCTAGCATCGCGGCTACGAGTCGTTACAGCTGAGTCGACTCTACTGAACGATTCATTTGAACGATTCCTTTTACTAAAAAGCGATTTTAGTGATTCTGATCATCGGGAAGAGGAAAAGGATACAGAAATGGCAGATGAAAATCCCGATCTGGAAAGTATGAAGCGGAAACGCTCAAATGTGCAACGAATCTTTACAACAAGAATAAACCGGCTTGAAGTTAGTGCTGGCCGTTTACGTGAAGTTGAGTTGTCAGGAGAGCTAACGGGATTGAAGGATGATTATTACACACTCCTGGATGTCAGTAATGAGTATGTTGACGCAATGAGACAGATAGACGCTACAGATGACGACAGTGAGTTGCGGGACGCCCTGGCGAGGAGAGATACCAGTGAGCAAAAATTCCTCGAAACTGAGAGCAAAATCATGGAAATACTGTGGTCTAAGTATGCAGAGCCCGACATAGATGCTCTTGTGGCACAGTTTAAATCTGCTTTTAATCAAGCTGAAGCACTCGGCGCGAGCAAAGTGCCATTGACGCAGCAAAGGGTTGAAAGTAGTAAACTGGAAAGGAAACTCCATGAACTCAGGGGCGCTGTGTACACTTGGAGGGATTTCCGGCCACGTGGAAGAGACAAATGGATGCTGTTTTTATCATTGAGAGAGGATAAAGAGCAACTGATGGATGGGTGGGTGTACAGATGTGAAGAGGCAGAGGACGAAGATGAGGGAGGCAGTGATGCGGTTGGTGGGCATGTCATAACAGATATCAACAGCCTTACAACTGCAGATAGCACCACCTTTACCCAACCAGTAACCCTTGCTATTGCTACACCACCTGTTAATAGCCAGCCTGCTGTTGTCAATCCGCCTATCGAGGGGCAGGAAGATGTATATGTTACGAGTTCCCCTTCATTCGCGTATACAGACAGAGAAAGCATCTCTACTTGTGCTGCTCAAGGGTCTACAGTCACTAGTCAACCTCAGAGCAGGTATGTCGCAGCTACCGCACACAACACCCCCCAACAAATGTTACAGCCCATCCTGCAGTCAAGGAGGTCTGATAGTGGTCTTGGTGTCAGTTTCGCCCTACCTACAACTCTTACCAGCATGCCGCAATGGTTAAGCGATCATGCTACTCAGCCCGTCGATCTCAGCGTGGGACATAGTAGTAACATGCCAAATAGAAGCCCTGGTTCGCACGCTGGCGAGGATAACAGCTCTCAGTGGGCCCAACCAAGAATAAAACTAACAACCATCAGCTTACCTAAATTCTCTGGGGACAGGAGGTGTTATTGGCGTTGGAAGGCTGAATGGGAAAGTATCCAGGCGCAAGCAGAACCTTCAGGGTCAAGGGAATGCAAGAAACTTCACTTACTAGATAGTATAAGTGAGTCAGTGAAAAGTGAACTAAGGCTGTTGCGTTGCAGAGACGCGATCGGTATCTTCAGGGAATTGGAGAACCATTATGGTGACAAAACACAAATGGCTGAAGAGATTGTGTTGGAGCTTCAATCACGACCTGCCGTAAGGAACCATCAGCCACGGGAAACGTTAGAGTTGATTCTAGCAGTGGAAAGGGCAGTATTGGACCTCTCAGACCTGGGGTGTGAAGACGCTGTACGGAATCAACTGGTGATTCGGTCTTTGGAGAGTAAACTCCCTGATGTTATTAAGAGAGAGTGGCTCATGTGTGTTAGAAATCCTGTGAATGATGTCCATCCTGGAAACCGTTTTGACAGGCTCTTGATGTTCTTGGAAGACCAAAAGTCGTTGCTTGTGAGGTTGGAGCAGTTGTTGCCCAGCAAAACATGGCCTGCTAAAGCTCCTGAGGGTTCAAGCCACCGAGAGAAACCAGGTGACAGATGGAGAGAGAAGAAGTCATTCACTAAGACTACAGCAAGTGAAGTCAAAAGAGACTCCAAGCAGTTACCATGTGCTGTGTGTGGTGATGGAGATCACGGAGGTAAACTGTTCCGTTGTAAAACTTTCAGAAAGGCCAATCTGTCAGAGAAGAAAGCTCAAGTGAAGAAGGTGAAAGCATGTACAAAGTGCTTGGATGTTCACAGGGTCGAGAGTGACTGCACTACTAAGTTTCTCTGTCGAAAAGATGAGTGTAAGAAAGGAGACATTCCAGCGGACCACCACTATTTCCTTTGCCCTAAGGCGTTGACAAAGAAGGAAACTGCTAGAAGGGAAAGTAAAGTAGAGGAATAAGGAGGTGCTCGAGGTCCGACAGAGGAGCAAGAGGCTGTGTTCGCCGAGTTGGGACTGACTCCCCATCAGTTAGAAGCTGTCCGCAGAGCCTGTACTAACAAGGCAACGTCGACAGTGTATCCTGGCAAGAGTCTGATAGAACACAGTGTCTTGAAAGAACATCCAGTCCTTATGATGCTTGTACATGTCACAGCGAAAAGAGGAGATAGCCTTGGAGCTTTGGTCGATCTCGCTTCTGACACAAATTACATTACACACCAAGCAGCGAAAAGTGAAAAAAAAAAACTGAATGGTGAACCGTTTGTGTATGGTGTCGGTACGATGAAGGTGAGAGTTGATACAAAAAGGTATCTCGTGAAAGTAAAAGTGTGGACCTCCCGAGGAACCCTGAAACTCCACGAGATGATTTGCTATGGGATGGAAGACATCGCCAAAGTGGATCGTGTGGTGAAATCGGACCGGCTAGAGCAGTTTTTCCCTGTAGTAAAGCCGGGAGAACTGGCCCGCCCAGAAAGGATCGATCTATTAATCAGCACTCGTGAAGGCCGATTATCTCCACAAAGACTGCAAAGGGTTGGTGATCTAGTGTTATGGGACGGTCCTCTGGGCAAGATCGTGAGTGGTGTGCATCCAGACCTCTTTGAAGATGTGGAGGTGGCTGCATGGCGGTCAAAGACACACTTTGCTCATTCAATGAGGACGGTAGCCGTCAAAGTTGAAGAACACTTTGTGGGAAGGCCAGGAGGCCAGTTGGGGCAAGAAAATAGAGTGGAAGTCCGAACGACAGCAGCATGCAATAAAGAAGTCCTTGAGTGGCTAAAGTGGGACAGCATCGGGGCTGCCTGTGATCCTATTTGTGGAGGATGTCGTTGTGGAAAGTGCTCACCGGGAGGAAAGGAGATGTCCCTGGTTGACGAGAAAGAGCTGGAGATAATAAAGGCAGGTCTAACCTTCAGAGAGAGAGACGCCCACAGCGACCAGCCCCACTGGGATGCGAAGTATCCCTGGAGGGAAAACCTAGTCTCTCTTCCTAACAACTGAAAGGCTGTGGAAGCAACGTTCCTGAGAACTGAGAAGCGGCTCATGAGAGACCCTCTGTGGAAAGAGACTTACATGAGGCAAGTCCACGAGATGGTAGAGAGGGGAGCTGCTGTTAAGCTCACTAAGGATGTTATGGACAGCTGGAAGGGTGCTGTGTGGTGGGTGAGTCACCTAACCGCCCCAAACCCCCATTCAGTGACAACGCCAGTACGACTCGTCTGGAATAGTAGCCAGGAGTTTGGTGGGGTTAGCATGAATAGCATTTTGCTTAAAGGCCCAGACGTCTTAAATCCCATCAGGGCGGTGCTCCTCAGATTTCGAGTGGGAGAACATGCGGCTATCGGGGACATAACCAAGATATATAATTCGGTCTGGCTGGAGGAACAGGAAGTCCATGTGCATCGGTTCCTATGGAGGGATTCACCGGAGGATGAGATCGAAGATTACGCTGTTGTTAGGGTGAACATGGGAGACAAACCTGCGGGATGTATTGTGCAGGTTGCCATGCGAGAGACTGCGAAGTTACCCCAGTTCTCTGAGATGAAGGAGGAAAGAAGGGTAATCGAGGAAGACTCTTATGTCGATGATCTTCTCACGTCCCACAATGATCCACACCGTCTAAACAAGATTCAAGAGGGGTGGAGAAGATACTTAAAACAGGAGGATTCTACCTCAAGCCTTGGATCCGGTCTGGTCAAAGTGGGAGGAGAGAAGGAACAGAGTCCAAGCCAGTGACTCTGACGTTACCCAACCAGTTAAGGGAGGAAGATAACAAAGCCCTGGGGGTCGGTTACCTTGTGCAGGAGGACAAACTCTTTGTGATGGTCTCTATCAACTTCTCTAGTAGGAAGAAGAAGATGAGAACTGAGATTGACCTCACTGAGGGGGAAGTAGAACTAAAAACACCAAACCCACTTACTTGTCGTGTTCTACTGAGCCAAATCGCTGGACTGTATGACCCGATCGGTCTAGTGACTCCTGTGAAACAGAAAGGAGTAATCCTCGTGAGAAGAGCCTTCCAGGAAGCTGGCAAGCTTACTAAAGATACCTGGGATGAACCTCTGTCTGACGAGCTCCGAGGAAAGGCAATTGAGCTGTTCAAGGAGTATGCTCGTCTGAGTGGTATTAAGTTCTACAGAAGCCTTACGCCTTCAGGCTGGATAGGTAGACCCTGGGGAATCACGTTTTCTGATGGGAGCTGTGAGTCCTATGGTGCAGTACTGTACTTACGATGGGAGACGTCAGATGGTGTGGTCACTCGACTGGTAGAGTCAAAGGCCAAGTTAACTCCTCTTAACCAGAGGGGTGATGCAGTCATGGCTGAGGTATGTGGAGCTGTCTTTGCCACACGTCTGAAGGGATACATGTTGAAGCATGGACGATTGGATGTGGAGAAGTGCTATCATTTCATTGACAGTCAGACGGTGCTTGGAGCCATCCAGAGAGAAAGTTACGGTTTCCAGACTTTCTTTGCAAACCGAATCGGGGAGATTCAAAAGGCTGGACCTGTGACTGACTGGCGGTGGATACCAGGCGAAGTCAACGTCGCTGATCTGGTCACGAGAGGGTGCTCTCCTGAACTGCTGGGTGAGAATTCTGTGTGGCAGAAAGGTCCTAAGTTTCTGTCTAGTCCAGTGGAAGATTGGCCCATAAAGTCCGCCTCAGAAGTGGCAGCTGATGCTAGAGAGGTAGTGAGTAGACTCCAGAGAAAAGCCTTTTCAGCAGTCCTTACCAGAGTTCAAGCCACGAAATTGTTAAATCCTGAAAATTTTGGTGGTGAAGATCCAAAAGGCACAGATGGAGTTAGCGGAGCTTCAGTGTCCTCAGAAAAGGGCATGATAATGACCTCATCTAAGACTAAGGAGGGGGAGACTCTGTGGGGGTCCGCTCTTATAGACCTAGTGGATCCAACAAGGTGCAGCTCTCTTACTAGACTTTGTGGGATAGTTGGTTATGTCCGCAGAGTTGTAAAGAAGTGGTTGGCTCGTGTTGGCAGGGCCTCCAAGCAAGCAGAGTGGGAGGCGGTATTGGCAGTAAGGGAGCGCAAAGCTGCCTTCCAAGACCTGTGCTTAGCCGCCCAAAATGGAGTGACATTTCCTGTGACGATGCTAAATAGACTGGTTGTCCGCAGGGATGAGGCTTCAGGGCTCCTGAGATGTCATGGTAGAGTCCAGGATTTGACCCAGGGAGAGAGTGGTGTACCTTTGGTTCCCTACAAGGCATGGATTAGCTTCGTGTGAGATCTAAAGCATGGGTGGTGAGGGGTTCAAGGATTGTTAGAAATGTCGTTGATTCTTGTATGCATTGTCGGAAGATCAAAGCAAGGATGTGTAAGCAGGTGATGGGTGAACTTCCCTTTGAACGAACTAGACCAGCCGCACCATTCGAGTTTACAAAGTTAGACCTCTTCGGTCCTTATGTTGTTAAAGATACTGTAAAACGAAGAACGGATATGAAAATCTGGGGTGTGGTGTTTAGTTGTATGGCTTCAAGAGCAGTACATGCTGATGTCATAGAAGATCTGTCGACAGAAGGGTTCCTGAAAGCATACCAGCGCTTCACAGCTCTCAGGGGTCACCCAAGAAAGCTCTGTTCGGACCAAGGAACCAACTTTGTGGGCGCCAGGCCAGTATTACAGGAACTTTATGAGTTCCTAAGTAAAATCGACAAGGACGCGGTCCAGAAGAAAGCGGTAGTTAAAGGAACCGACTGGACATGGGTGTTTCACCCGGCAGACTCTCCCCATCGAAACGGAGCAGCTGAGGCAGCAGTTCGTGTACTCAAGAGAGCGTTAAGTAGTGTTGGCAAGGGATGTAATCTGACAGCGCTGGAGTTCCAGACCCTTCTGTACTTGGCTGCTAATCTGTCAAATGAGAGACCTATCGGTGCCAGAGCTCAGGTACAGGATGAGACCTTGGAAGTAATCACTCCCAACTCACTTCTGCTTGGTCGTGCAGGACCTAGCGGGGACTTGCGAGGGTTTGAGTATCCAATTTACCCTGTCGTTCGTCTGAGAGCAATCCAAATTGAGGTTGATAAATTCTGGAAGCGGTGGAGTCAGCTGGCAGGTCCAAACCTCTACATCCGCCAAAAGTGGCATGCGCCTGCTAGGAATGTTGCAGCAGGTGATCTGGTATGGTTAGCTGACCAGAACGCACTGAGAGGCCAGTTCAGGCTGGGTCGAGTCGTGGAGGTGTGTCCTGATGCGAGGGGTGTAGTACGAGATGTGAGAGTGACAACGTGTCGCAGTTGCCCAGTTTCCGATGGACAGTCCAAGAGAAACCGAGGGGAGGAGACCTATCCCTCCACCATCCTCCACAGGGATGTTAGGAGGTTAGTGGTCCTGCTTCCAGTGGAGGAGCAGTAAAGGATCCCCACCATGGTGCGTTTCGGTAAAGTATCCCCACCATGGTGCGTTTCGGTAAAGGATCGAGACTTTCCCCACTATCATCCTCCTCGAGGCTGGTAGTGTGTTTCGGTAAAGGAGTTCGGAATATCAGCAAGAACAATGTGTGTTGATTGGACATTTAAAGTACCTTGAGTTTATAATTATTCAAATTGTAACATGCATTAGTTCATAACTAAGTATGTAATGTTATATGCCTGGTCATGGGGAGAATTTCCTATCTAAAAGTGTTTTGCTTGGTTATGGTGGTCTACTTTATTCTAGAGTCAGTAGACCAAGTGGGAGGTGTAGAACTTTCCAGCGGGTGTCACTACTGTTTGCGAGTGTCACTACTGTTTGCGGGGTATATTAGGATTGATGGATGTTATTTTTTATTTTTCTTGTTTGAGGAAATAAGTGTACATTTATTCTCATTCTAATTGTGGGAATATTTATGTTATAATCTTACTAGGTCGCAGATATGTTTATTGTTGTTCCTAGTTACCAGATTGTGTATTTGTATGTGTGTGGTTGGTGAGTGCGCAGGCGCCACCTTTAGTTTCATTTTTAATTCTGTTGTTGATCAGGACTGGTGCGCTTGCCGGTGAGTATCTGTAATCTGGAATTCCTAGTAATTTGGATCGAAAGTTAATATATCCAGATTGTGTAATTTCATTAGTTTATTTTGATGTATTGTTTGTGGTTTTATTGCAGGTTTACAACCTAGCGATCTTTCAGTTAGTAAAATGACGAGCTAAACGTCACACATAACTAGCTGTGTAGGTGTTTTAAATAAAAACTCAAAAAGTGGCTCGAGTTGTATTCGCCGTGCTTGTCCTGAAACCTTCCAGTGGGGAGTTTATTGAGCTACAGTAGGTAGTTTAGTGAAAAACTGGACAGTTGTAAACACCTAGTCTAAAACTTTCTCCTTTGCCTTTTTATTTGGCCATCCCAGGGGACATAATGGCCCACATTTTAAATTTTGTTGCCTTATCCACCACATCACCTGAGGTACACGTACCTCTACACAAATACATATTTGTTCCCCAGTACCTAGCAGAATTGGGGTAACACTGTCCCTCCCCATACCATTTTATTAAACTTGGAATATAGTGTTGCACAGAAACAAAATTCTATAATCTCTAATTTCTCGGGGTTCGATGCGTCCCCGACTCGAACAGTTGATTCCCTTTGCGAGCACCAATAGTGCCCCTCCTGTCGCTTCAGTCAGCACGACCATTGCGAAGAGCCATTGTGGATGCCATTTTGATGGCCTACGGTTGGAGTTGCCACTCCTTGGACACCTTTTTGCAGTGGGAGGCATGTCTTTCCTACGACTTCCTGGAAGCTGTGTAATGATTTGTCAGCTCCATTTGCTACTGCTCCTTTGACCTGCACAAATATTTTGAGAGCAAAAACACAAAAACACATTGCCTTGTAACATCCCCCCTTTTGACGCGTGGTCTAGGCCATGCGTCAAATTCGCAAAAGCAGAGAAATTTTTGTTGGCAAACAGGTGAGGCAATTTGGGCCCCCCCAAACATTGTCTGTGTATATAAATGAGCACTCCTTCCAGAGTGCACGCTCAGCTGGTTCTGCCAAATTTTTGCATCTCTGCAAGAGAAAGAATTTTGTTAGTGATTTCTGGAGAAAATCTGTCTGTGGCTCCGATGTTGCTTGCTTTGCTGCAAGGTCAGCTCGTCGGCTTCCTGTAGAAATTGTTTCAGATAAAAAAGTGTGTGTGTCACAGTCACACACAACAATGGCAATTGGGAGAAGAATGGCAGATAGCATATCAGCAACCTGTGTGTGATTAAGAATGTTTTTACCATCAGCTTTTACAAAGTTTCTGTGTTTACACAGTGTGCCAAAATCATGAGTTACACCAAATGCACATCTAAATCTGTGTGAATGTCTACATTTTATTCTTTGCTAATTCGCATGCACGTGTGAGTGCAATGAGCTCTGCTGTCTGAGCAGAGAAATGGTCCCTAAAAATGATATCAATTGCTTCTTTGCTTTTGGATTTGCGATGTCTGTAATTGCAGACACGCTTTGTGGACAGCTGTCTGCCGCGGTCAGTAATTTCGTGACCCAAAAAACGAACAAATTGTTTTGCCAGCTGGACATTGGAGACATTTACTTTGTGTTCTTTTCTCTTATCTTTTAAACTGGAAACAAAGGCCTGTGCACCGGTAAATTTGGGCATGGCACAACTATGCCTTTATTTTTTAATCTTTTTAAACTCATTAAATATTGGCCTTATGCCATTGAGGGCTTCTGGTTTGAGGCTTCTGTTTTGAGGGGGTATTGCTGTTTGCGTGGACGAAAATTACCCTTGGGCGTTATCACAACAGGCTCACAGTTACTAATCAACCCAACATAATATTTTCCTGTTACCAACAGTTGAAAGGGCACCTTTCCCAAAATTTCTGGTATGTCAATACTCTTCATTAATCTTTTTTGTGTGTGAAAACACTTCAAGTCCCCTTGTTGCTGACAGACAGGCATGATTCTCACGATGGGCGTGCAACAAATGTGAATATTGCACGTCATCCCTTTTAACCCATTCTATGGCGTGCGCACATTTGTCAGCAAAACACCCACAGCTCCCCACACCATTGTAATCAACGTCATGAGGCTCTGTGAGGCAATACATTCTACATCATACTTACGTAATTCAAAACTACATCGTACAGCTGTACGAGCGCTGCACTCAGGTCGTGTTGGTATCATGCTCAATCTGTCATCATACACATTATGACTCTGCCCAGCAAATGAATCGGGCAGCAGTCAGACATGAGAAACCTGTGTTGAAATTTGTCACTCCCCAACTCACATTGCACCCTTTAGACATAAAATATTTTACATTAGAGCCACTAGCATTTAGGGAAAACACAGCTAGTTTAGACTCTGGCAAATTTAAACACTTCTTGTGAATCATAGTAGGCTATTCGTTGCCCCTGAATCTATCAAAAATTCAAGCGGTTTGTTGCACACAAGCATTGTGCATTTTAGCAAAGTTCAGAAAGCGGTTTCATTCATCATGGAATGTGAGCTAAGCAGATCTTCATTGCATACAGTAGGAAAAAGCATTTCTTCATTGCATATGCTAAGGGAAATCATACTCACCACCCTCGGAATTATGCCTCACCTCCTCACTTCCATCTACCTTTTCTTTGACCTCAGTGGTCTCAGAGGCTCAGGACAATCATTTCGCCAGTGCCCCGTTTTTCCACAATTGAAACACTTCTCTGGATCATAATTACTAGAGGGTTTAAAACCTCCTCTCCCTCTTCCACGCCCGTGCCATTGACCTCCTCTCCCTCGCCAGTTTCCTTTTCCTTCGTGCTCTCCTCCGATGCTTACAAGAGCCATGTTGAGTTCTTTGTCTTGTGAAGCTCTTTCTTGATCTTCCACAGGCCATTTACCCTGTAGCTTCCTCAGGTCAGATGGTTTCAGTTTGACTTTAAACAGTCTCTCTAATTCTTTCATTGAGGGTGAGAATTCTCTGCAAAATGTCAAAAGTTCTTCGTCTGTCGGTGCTGGACGCGCTCTTTCTTTCTTTTGACGCACCATGGGCTGTGGTGGAGACGGCACTGGTGCTGGTGGAGATACTGGTGGGGGCACTGGAGCTGCCTCGATCGGGTTCAGATGTTTGTGAGGAGGGACACAATCATCCTCCGGTTGGTGTTTGTAACAAGTCATAGATGGGGGTAAAGAAGACAGAGGGGTTAAATCAATATACTCAGGCAAAACAGGGTACAATGGAGCATGCGGCGGTGGGGGTGTATGACACGGCGGTGGCAGTTCTTCCAAAGCCTTTTCTTTAAAAACATGGTCACGTCTATTTGCTTCCCTCTCCCATAATTCTAAACATTTACATGCTTCATCATATTTTTCTCTTTCTTTTTTGGACATTTTAAATATGTCTTTTTTCCCCATGTGTTCTCTTATCTTCTCTAATTTTGTGGTACTAAATGTACCGTTTTCAGGAAAGTTTGCTTTTTCTTTCAGATAGGGTACACCTTGTAAACTTCCAGTTCCCCACCTTTTCCTCATTTCTCTGTATGTTGGTTTATCCATATTCATATGGGATCTTCCTTGTCCCATTTTTCACGATTCAGAGTAGTCCCCCTCTACAGACTGTTTAGAAATGTTCTTTCTATTTCAGAGTAGTCCCTGCTCTACAGACTTTTTAGAATTCTATTTTATTTCAGAGTAATCCCTGCTCTACAGACTGTTTAGAAATGTTCTTTCTATTTCAGAGTAGTCCCTGCTCTACAGATTTTTTTTGAAATTTACTATTTCAGAGTAGTCCCTGCTCTACAGACTTTTTAGAAATCTACTACTTCAGAGTAGTCCCTTCTCTACAGACTGTTCAGAATATTTTCAACTCACCGTTTTTCACTTTTGTGCCTTGCACTGAGTTCTTTTGGGATCACGTCAGCTTGGGGTCCGGAGTAGAGTTCTCTCGTCCCTGTATGGGGTTAGAGCTGGATTTGCTATGTCCAGGATGATCAGTCAACTCTAGTCCGTTCTCCGTCAGCCTTGTGATCCCATACCTCGTCGCCAAATTGTTGTGGAATTTTCTTATTCCTTAATCAAGGTGAGTCAATTTTGACAAACGCAACATACAGAGACATCAGGTACTTTGCAAAGTATTTTATTGTCGTTTAATCTGCATCATAAGCAATGAGCATGGTGCAGAGAAAAGGCGCTCTTTCCTCCTGCACCCAGAGTATATATATGATTAAAAACGTGACACCCCCTCCCTTTGCCCCCTAACAAGAATCCCGAGCTGGTTTACGAGAAGTTCCGTTATTCCAAACAGAACATCTTGGCCTCTGCTCGAGGGCAAAGGCAGAGTGGTATGACGGGTATAGAGAAAAACATGATAACAATTAAAAGAAAACAAAGATAACCACTTCGTAAACATATAGACAGACACATCAAGAAGCTAGACTAGAAAATTTCCATTACACACACATAACCGAATATTGATTAGCATTGTATGAACAACAGACTGTAATAAATATGATTTTAATTTTTATTAATAAATAATTGTTAGGAACGATCGAAGAAGTGATGACGACCTCTAGTGGTAGAGGTCATCTTGTGGTAAAAGCCATGCGTTTATCAAAAAGAAGTTATCTCATGACAATTTCACATCACCCCCCAAGCGTTGCATTTGCGAAAGAGCATAAACGAGTATATACTGTAGCTCCGAAACAGGATTGGTAATATCATGCAACGTTGTTTTCGTTACACTAGATGTCCTAAAAGCCCCGTTTCACATCGAACAGAGAGTTTGCTTTTTCAAATGTGTACATCAAGTCCCGTTGATTTCATTGATTAGGTGGTGAAAAGAATGACGACACGATATAAGCAAAAGCTCTTTATTTGGAGGCCAACAATCTGTGAATGACCGATTCAAATATTGCTTTGTATGCAGTTGTAGAACCGCCATTGGCTGTTGTTTTGCATAATTAATGAGCTAGGTCTGGAAATGTCATTCTGTGACTACTCGTTTATAAATATCATTGTGTTTCGAGTTCCGTTATCAACAAAAGTGTGTACAATAAAAACGCTCTGTCTGACTCGTGTTCTCAACGTTAAACGTGAATGTAAATTTCCTCACCAACAGTCGTCGGTTGGAGCGTCGCCGATATGCCGTATAAAAGCAGTCGCGACACCTGCTAGTTGCCACGGTGATCTATCGCCTTGGCCCAAGCCAACATGCTACTAGAGTCGCTCGTCAGGGCGCGCTGGGTCTCTGCGCTCGGACAACGGGCCGATGCCGTCGGTTCGCCGGCGAGCATTGTTGTGGAAAATTGATCTTGTAGTTTCAAAAAATTGCTCAAACAAAGAAGGTCCAGGTGTCAAAAAGTAAACTTTTTTTGCGCATGCCAAACAAAGTGAGATCTTCCCAAAGCATCTGAAAATACAGTGTTTTCAAGCTCATAGTTATAGTAAAACTTGTGCAGGGGGGTTTGTCTGTTACACCAATCAGGTAAGTTCCCGTTATCTCTTATTTTTGATGACCAATAACTCTGTTTCTGCCACCAATAAATCCCAGGCAACAGGACACGTTTTTAATTGTGGAATCTTGGTTGGCACATAGACAAATAATAATGTGCCCATATTTGAACACTTTTCCGGTTCTTTTCCGGCAAAACGACTTGGTGAACTCATAATGCATCTCTGACCCTATGCAATAACTCATGAGTTGTCCTTTAGCATATGGTAGGGTTTTATTAAAACTGTCCTCATGTTTTGATATAGTATTGTTTTTTAGCGCATCAATGAGGCCATAAGTTAAATTTAATTAAATTTGTCTTCAAGAATGTGTGCGGGGTACGTGCAGGTGCTCTATGTAAAAAGTGTTTTCTACATGTCATTCTCTAAACTTTATTTAAACCTTAGGCCTTACAGACATCACTGGACTTTATATTGCTGTAAAACGTTGAAAAGTATTCTTTAAACATGCTATATAAGTATTTTTATGTAAATAATCATTAAACTGGTATACTGATTGTAACAGTAAGTCATTAAATCATCTTAGTCATTTGCTCACAATCATCTTGACCTAAATGAGGTTAAATATGGTTTCTGATTATATCACTGATAACTAATATCTAATAGTCTATTCTATTGTAGCTATGAATACTTCTTAATGCTTCATGACTGATAAAAGTCGAATAATAACAAATGTGATAGATTAATATTCAAATGCATGCATAAATGAAGATATATCATTGTGGTTAAATATATGTTATTTTTACGTATTTTTACGTTATATGTTACGTATTTTTACGTTATATGTTGAAGAAAATACTCAATAGCATCAGCTTTTGTTTCTTTTGTACGTCTACAAGAGACACACGTTAATGTGAGAGCTTTACTTGTGTACACATCCATGTGCGTCAGAAGAGATGACCTGCATATGCGACACCACACCGACGGCAGGAAGTGAACCCGTCCAACCGGAAGTGCTCCTAAAATCAACATTAGGATTTACATAACAATTGGTAAAATCACAAATGTCACACCAAAATGTAACTGTGAAAGAGCAGTTCCAAAATAAATGTAAAGTGGTCTCAGGTTTTTCTGAACAGAAAGAACAGAGGGTATCAATGCCATTCTTAAGTCTTTTGAGAAAGCATTTAGACCTGTGTAAAACCTGTGAATTCATTTAAAGGTGATTTCTCTCGTTTTATTACTATCCCTGGCTGAAATATTAACGTTACTTTTAGAAATAAGAGCATCTGGTTGACTTCATGAGGATTGAGGAGTAGACCCCTGCTAATAACATTTCCTTCTCATTTCATGATTTTTTCTCTCTTCTTCAAAACACATCACTTATTTGTATTGCTACTTCATTTATTTTCTTCTCGTGCCTTGCTTCATGCCTGTTTACTTGCATCAATCAGTGCCATTATAAAGTAGCCTATATGAAGACTTTGGTTCCAAAATGAGATAACTCCGTTCATAAAACATTTCGAAAGGCATGTTTTTTATTACGTTATCACGTTTTTGTTGTGTTTTATTGTGTTATCTAGCTGTATTTTTGGAGTTACTATGGCTTAAATCCCTCAATCCCTTCATAATAATATATTGTTCAATATGTACACAATATACAGGCTATATTAGTAGAAAAAAACCTTTCTTTAAGGCACTCCCTAAGAAACTGTGGTCTGAGATCACCCTGTGTGCTCGAACCTAAAGAATTCATTCATACAGCAGCTAAAACCCATTAGGAAACCTTTACAACTGTCCACGGTTATCAAACAACGCCCTCTACTGGCGAAGGGGTGTAAACGTTCAATTGAAAGGAGAAGACAAATCAGATTCTCATTTTCTTTACAGAAGTAAAATCCAGTATAAAAAGAGTTTAAATGTACTTACTGAATTGATGAATGACACTCCTAAAAGTGCCACACAAACACACATAACCGAATATTGATTAGCGTTGTATGAACAACAGACTTTAATAAATATGATTAAGAGACTGTAATAAATATGATTTTAATTTTTATTAATAAATAATTGTTAGGAACGATCGAAGAAGTGATGACGACCTCTAGTGGTAGAGGTCATCTTGTGGTAAAAGCCATTTGTTTATCAAAAAGAAGTTATCTCATGACAATTTCACATCACCCCCCAAGCGTTGCATTTGCGAAAGAGCATAAACGAGTATATACTGTAGCTCCGAAACAGGATTGGTAATATCATGCAACGTTGTTTTCGTTACACTAGATGTCCTAAAAGCCCCGTTTCACATCGAACAGAGAGTTTGCTTTTTCAAATGTGTACATCAAGTCCCGTTGATTTCATTGATTAGGTGGTGAAAAGAATGACGACACGATATAAGCAAAAGCTCTTTATTTGGAGGCCAACAATCTGTGAATGACCGATTCAAATATTGCTTTGTATGCAGTTGGAGAACCGCCATTGGCTGTTGTTTTGCATAATTAATGAGCTAGGTCTGGAAATGTCATTCTGTGACTACTCGTTTATAAATATCATTGTGTTTCGAGTTCCGTTTTCAACAAAAGTGTGTACAATAAAAACGCTCTGTCTGACTCGTGTTCTCAACGTTAAACGTGAATGTAAATTTCCTCACCAACCGTCGTCGGTTGGAGCGTCGCCGATATGCCGTATAAAAGCAGTCGCGACACCTGCTAGTTGCCACGGTGATCTATCGCCTTGGCCCAAGCCAACATGCTACTAGAGTCGCTCGTCAGGGCGCGCTGGGTCTCTGCGCTCGGATAACGGGCCGATGCCGTCGGTTCGCCGGCGAGCATCAGCTTTTGTTTCTTTTGTACGTCTACAAGAGACACACATTAATGTGAGAGCTTTACTTGTGTACACATCCATGTGCATCAGAAGAGATGACCTGCATATGCGACGCCACACCGACGGCAGGAAGTGAACCCGTCCAACCGGAAGTGCTCCTAAAATCAACATTAGGATTTACATAGCAATTGATAAAATCACAAATGTCACACCAAAATGTAACTGCGAAAGAGCAGTTCCAAAATAAATGTAAAGTGGTCTCAGGTTTTTCTGAACAGAAAGAACAGAGGGTATCAATGCCATTCTTAAGTCTTTTGAGAAAGCATTTAGACCTGTGTAAAACCTGTGAATTCATTTAAAGGTGATTTCTCTCGTTTTATTACTATCCCTGGCTGAAATATTAACGTTACTTTTAGAAATAAGAGCATCTGGTTGACTTCATGAGGATTGAGGAGTAGACCCCTGCTAATAACATTTCCTTCTCATTTCATGATTTTTTCTCTCTTCTTCAAAACACATCACTTATTTGTATT